>JZLH01S0312234.1:0-18012 GCA_001188425.1 Eucidaris tribuloides
GAGGGAGGGGGATGGGGAGGAGAGAGTAGGGATAGAGATCCACTAAGAGATTCCTTTCCCATAATTTTTTTTTTCATTTTATACTTCATCTGTGCATCAAATTTAAAGTGGTCATATGGGGTTAATTCCATATAGCGTAGCATAATGACAGGGGGAAAATAGGAAATCTTCTTGTTAATTTCCTTTATTGCTCTCTTAAATTCATGAAATCACAACAATAAACTTTCAACAATAAATCAAATTTGAATTCCATGTAGGAGGAACTACCCAAGAACTATCACATATAAGAATTCCAAATTTGGAACAATGTATATTTAAAAGTATTTGTATGTGCCTGGATCAAATTTGTGCCAAAATGGTTGTGGTGTACAAATAAAAAACACAAGATCTGTGCACTGTAGTAATGCATATTTAAGAAAAGGCCGTGCAGAAATGGAAAAACATACAATTCTGAGTCAATATGTCAGTTGACTGCGATCAAAAGATTCAAAGATGAGTTCAGCTCTTTTCTGTGAAGTGAATATGCTTTGAATCGTTGGATGAATGAGGCGGTTGATATGTGATACCCGCGGCCTTGTGAGCGTAAATAAGACAGGAGAAAATGAGAGAGAGTGCAACGAAAGAGGTCACTATATGCAGTGTGGTTTGCGAAAGTGTGGTTATATTCAGATGGAAGAAGGAGAATTTAAAAAGTCTACAATAGATGCGTGTGTAACGTGTCTGTTTGTTTACCAAGAAATGTCGGCCATCATCCGTATGATGTACAGAAGGCTTTACAGTTACATGTGTACATACTGTCATGCTGATCTCTCATTGCTAACCAAATTTTACCCTACCCACTACATGAGATTAATTTTCCCTGTAACAGTGTATGTCTGCACATCAGTGGAGGCTATTTGATAACATGATTTCTGTGCTAACTACATGTAGGTCAAAATGAGCGAAAACCATACAACTGTTGAAGATTTCATGTTTTAATATTAAAAAAAAAAATGTTGCTCAGCTCAGTGGACATAGGTAAACAACCTCTTGTACATGGGGTGTATTGATATGTGACCAATTTTGATATATGAAAGTTCATAGACATCTTCCAATATTAATTTGCTGTTTTCAAGGTAACAGCTGTGGCTTTAGGGACAGTGATTTTGTGATAGCATAAAATCGACAGAAATGAACATTTGAAATGGAAAGTGAGTTTTCAAACGGAAAATCATGGAAAACCTTTTTTTCTCCAAATTTTTGCATTTTAAAAGAAAAAAACATGAAATTCCTAGCTGGAATTAGACAAAGTTGACAGAAAAGCACACAAATGGCACCAAAATAATGTACATAATATTTGTACTGAGTTCTACATGTATGTAAAAGGAATTGTCACTTTTTCATGTACACAAAGTCTATCGCAAAATGGAATTTCCAATTTTTAGGCAAGTTGAAATGGAATTCCAGATTTGTCAAAATGGAAAAGGCCTTTTTTTAATGGAAAATCACTGTCCCTATGCCTTTTTGATACCACAAATTCCTTCTTTTGTTCAGGTGTGGATAAATAAATTCATAATCTCTTTAGTACCACTCTCAGAATGCAATATCAATGGAGTTTGGTTTCACTGGTAAAGATAGGGTTAATTTGATTCAATACCAACTTTTTTTGCTGTTGGTAATTTTGTGTCCCATGAAATGTTGATAATAAATACTGAAATTGTCTTTGTATAGTGCAATATCCACTACAGGAACTCCCAGGGTGCTGTGTACAAATATTTACGAAATAATAGTAAATCTTATGCATCATGAAACCTGTAATAATGATATTTTTTTTCACAAAGTAAAAACATGACCTGTTTCTTAACACTTCTACTGATGGGGATTCATCTATAAGATTCAAGGGTAGATTGTTCCAAACCGTAGGAGCAACATTCATGTGTGCTGTAATACCTCCAACTGGGTGTTTAGTTCTTGGTACAACTGATCGAAGTTTCATGACTGAGCATAAATTAAATTTGAGCATTGTTGTAAAATTTGAGGATCTGACTAAGGTATACATGGAGATGGGGAAGAAGGACAGTCTATATAGCTCTTTGAGACGAGTTACCAGTAAAGTGAGTTGTTCAAGATGTGTGAAATGCTGTCCGATCTTTGACAAATCAACCCATTGGGGACTAAGTGCAAGATATTTCAGTTTGGGATCTATGGCGAATGTGTATCAACAATCAAACTGTCTCCAGTACAGGTTAAGATAAGGTGTGCAGGCATATTTTGAACACGCAAAAGACAGGAGATTTTTTTTTTTTGAAAGTCCAATTACATAGTGAGTTACACATAATCCAAACATCTCGTTACAAAATAATAAACAATCTGCTTTGCAGCCAAATATATGGCTTTTACTAAACACTTTGGTCACGTCGTGTTCGAAAATACTCATGGTTTGGATTTTGGTGCAAATTTTTTTCGTGATGGTGTCTTCAATTGGACAAACATGCTGTGAAAATGATAAAATTGTAATTTAAAAGTTGAGTTTTGTATTAATTAGCTGGCAAGCGGTGTGAAAAAATAAACAACGAATTAATAAAAGCCTTTTGGTATGTCTATATTCTTTTCTTCCCTGACTGTGAGCATGAATAACATGTCATTATGCAATCAACAAGACACACCTGGACTTGGAATGTTCGGTGCTTCTCCAGACTCATAAACACAATTCTAACCCGTGCAATATACACTGCACACCTGTGTTTGGTATGCATGTGTAGATTCTTTAATATGCAGACTCATAAACAAACTCTGATCATTTATGCAATATACACTGTACACCTGTCTTTGGTATGTGGGTTTCTTTTCTGCTATCTCCAGCATAGATACACAAATGTAATTGGAAACAAGGTAACAAATACCTGCATTTTGGAATATGACATTTATATGGTGTACTTCAGTATGTTTCAGTCTTTTGATAAGAAACTCAACTTTTAAATTACAATTTTATCATTTTCTGAGCATGTTTGTCCATTTGAATACACCATTACAAAACAATTTGCATCAAAATCCAAATTGCGAGTAATTTTGAATGCGACGTGACCCGAGTGTTTGGAAAAAGCCAAATATACAGGGGCATTGTTGTGTGCATTTTTTTTAACCGGTATATTTCTGCTTATTGAGTACCCCCATATAGTTCAACTCACTCCAGGCCCCCATAACAGATCAGGGCTCTGAAGCGTGCAAGTGAGTTTGATGTTTGTGAATCTACTGCAATGCACTGGGGAACAGCAGTCGCAGAATCTTATGAAAATATAAAATACGAGAGAGAGGACAGGCATAGCAGTAGAAGATGCGGATCTTTCCGGGTTTACGCCCAGAAGCGGTAACACTGTTACCCAAACACCCCTGCTTGTCTCCTGCCTGGCAGAGAGAGTCTGGGGGGCTGTGGGGATTTTTGTGGAGAATAAGGAAAACACATATTTATTTTCAAAGTTGGCAGTTTGATAGGCTGTCACTCCGTGTCAGTCGAGTTATCTCCGGATTATCTGACTGGGCCTGCGAGGTGTGGGCTTTATCGGGGGAAGCGATGACTTCTAAAACAGAATCGGCTGTAGGTTGGTGTCGTGCTGTCGTTCTGTGATGGGCAAGGACATATACAGGGTGTCCCAATAAAAAGGTCTGTCTCACTAACCACAGAATCACTACCAAAATCAAGTACCGGTACTAGATATGGAAAGCGCATTTAAGTCTGTAGGTCCTGTGAAACTTGAATGTCGGTGTTGCTTCAGTGGTTGTGAATACACACTCTCATTAAAAACAGTGGTGCTAGTTTGCCCATTCCAAGTTTGAATACAATGCACTGCACTGCACTGTAGTCAGTACTACACTGCTAGCACTAAGCTGTTGGTAACGAGTGTGTGTATTTAAAACCAATGGAGCGAGACCGATGAAATTTTGATAGGATCTACAAAACTATGTGGGCTTTCCACATTTTGACGTAAAAATATAATGAACAGTGTTTGATTTTGGTAATATTCTGCTCTTTGAGAAGGACATTTTTCTTGGGACATGCTGTAGTCATGTGAACTCTGTCTGCCGTACTGATGATATCAGGGAATTTACTATCACTTGAGGGCTGTGGGGAGTTGAGGGTTGGGCTTATTGGATTTGGAACCTGAACAATGATACGCTATAGTTGCTCAAGATTTGGCAGTTCTCACCTGAAGGAAGAAAAAAAAAAGGCGAGATGAAAAATGATAGCTGTTTTCCAGTTTTGTGCATGTATGTATGTCAGTCTGAATTCATGCGATATTATAATCATGAATCTGGTATTTAATGGAAATGAGTATGTGGTGTGGTTGTATGTGTTATGTGCTTGAATGTGACATCACCAAATTTAAGCAAATATGGTGTAACCATAAAAAGATGAAAGCAGGCGGATTTTGAGGTCAGTCAGTCAAAGATCAATGGTTGTAGGTCATTGTACTTGTCTTATGTCATTGATATATGAGAAAGAAAAAAAAAGATACAAGACATACACAATTATACAGGTCATTATTCTACCACTAGTACTAAATTTGATGTAGTAAATTTAAGTGATATTTTATGAGAAAAACTTCTTGATTTAATGAAAAGATAATACACTGTACTTACACCTGTGAACTTTAAAATCTTTGTGATACTGCAGTATTTGTATGAATGATTTAAGTATATGTATTAAATATGTCAGTCTGTGGATTCTGAGATGGTTGTAACTTTATGTAATATAAGTAGAAAAGCTATTCTCTGGATCCTAAAGTATTCATTCGTCTGTGAAAAGTAAAATTGATAAACTTGGAAAGATAGTAAGACTGGAAAGAAAGAAAAAAGCTAACAATAATAAGTTGTATGTGTTTTAACTTGAATAATGTTATAACATTTAATCTTTTTTTTTTCCATTTAACTCTCTCTATGGTCAAATTTACTTGAAATTCCTAGGACAATAAGTTACATTATCATTTTTTTCTTGTTGTACAAGTTAGAGGTCAGAGTATACACTTTGTTTTGAGAAGAAAAAAAAACAAAGAAAGAGGTAAATAACAATGAAATTTATCATTTTTGAATAATTATGTTCTTATTAAATTGTGCAAAATAGTGGTTAAGTTAAATCTATATTTTGTTTTAAGGAAATATTGAAATTTATAAATAATGGTCTGTATTATTATTTTTTTTAACTTATTGCACAAGTTAGACAAGCACTTTTTTTAAAGGAAAAAGAAACAGCACAGAAAGTGGCAATTTATATTTTTGTCAAATGGTCTGATGAAGAGATTGTGGAGCCTTTCCTCGCCTGATCTTGCCACAGTGGTGAATTTCTTCAATCTATGTTTCAATTTAGTTTCGATTGTCAAAAATAGAATCTACTTCACAACCACTTCACGTCGACTCATGCAATGATATCGCATTGTCTCGTTTTTTTTTTGTTTCAGACACGATACAAGAAAGACTGCGACTTGGCCGTTCAGCTTCTCCAGTGTACGCCGTCGGGCGCATACATGCAACACAAGGTTAGCCAGGTAAGACCACTCCGACGGGGTAAAATGTCAACTACATGCGTGCATTTAATGACCCATTTCTGGGTCGTGTGTCTTTAGCGACGCTGGCCGCCGATTGGTCGCCGAGCCCATCAGGGAACCATTTGGTCAGGCAATCTATTGTGTTGCTTGTCAGTTTTATCATGGCAATATATGTCTATATGATTTTTTTTTTTACGATTCGTGGTACTCTGAAGTGCACTGTGTTGTCCTGTATTGCACTTTTATTTATCTCATCGATGAAGCTGTGTGCAGTGCCCTTTCATGAATATTTTACTTTTTTTTTATTTCTCTGTGTAAACGAATAATGTCTTACTGTTCTCAGTGCAGAAAATATGCTTAATTCAATGTATTGTATATATGATTATATGATTAGTATTATAATATATAATATACAATTTATCTTATATCATACATGTATATTGTATCTATGATATAATGTATAAAATATAATTTATTTTGTGAAAGGATTGAAAGGATAGTACAATAACAACAACTTCAGCTTTCTTGTGTATTTTCAGTGTGGAGGAGCTTTGAATATTGTATCCTGCTCATTACCCTTGCAATTCTTTACTTATATATCATATAATATTGTAATATATGATATAATATATAATAATTAACATATGGTATGTATATATATATATATAATATATATATTTTTTTAGATTAACATGTAATATGTTTATGAATATTTAAAAATTTTTGTAGGAGAAGCTGACGTGTGATATATGCCTATCAAATTGACATTATTCCGAGTACGAAATCAGAAAATCACCAAGTCGTCGACTGCAATTGGCCGTGAAAAGAGGATTAGTAATGACAAAATAAAGTGGAATTAGGCGCTGGGTATAATGCTATTAGGATGCTACAATCAAATAAACAGATTTCTTCAGATATATGAATATGCAGTCTTTTTAATTTTTTTCCCCCTCTCCATTGTATCTGGTGGGAAGATAATTCTTGAGCTGCGTTCAAAATGAATTTTTGTGTTGAACCACCAACGAAGAGCGAAGGAGTGGTGCGAAGATGGGATTAGTATCAATTAGATTAGCCGTTTTAGATCGGCAATCTAATTACGGGGGCTCTTCTGAAGCGCTGCCGGACCCTTCGGGGCCCAGACCTGTCACACAATATCAGTGTGTCTCCCTCTACACCTCATTGTCTGTCTATCTGTCTGCCTGCTATGGCATTGTTTGTCTTCTCGCCTGAGTGTGGGATCATGGACATACGTTGCTCCACGCCAAGACGGTGTGGGACATGGATCTGAGAAAGAGTCAACTACATCCAAATGTAGTCTTAGAGGGGAATGAAACCCAGACATCTTACTGAATTCAGAGAGTACAGAACAATACAAGATAGAAAATAGTAAAAGTTTGAGCAAATTTGGTTGAACGGTTCAAGAGTTATGATTGTTCAAAGTTTATTTAATCTTTGTTGTGGAGGATCCTTAAATTGGCAACTCTACCCACACTTCAGATGAGAGTGTGGAGAACTTCCCATTGGTTTTGTACTCAAATTTTCAATAATTTGCAGTTTTCTGAAGTATCAGTTGAGAAAGTATCAAAATTCTTTCAGAAAAACATGTAGAATCATTTTTGCTTGGACGTACTTGCACAATAAGCAAGAGAAAATCAGATATTTGATAAAAAGTGAGAATAAGTGATAATTTGTGTACAAAACCAATGGAGAGTTCTCCACACTTTCATCTAAAAAGCTGGTAGAGTTGCCAATTTAACAATCATCCATAATAAGGATCAAATAAACTTTGAACAAACATAACTCTCGAACCGTTCAACCAAATTTGTTCAAACTTTCACTAATTTCCTTCTTGCATTGTTCTGTAATCTCTGAATGCAGGAATGTGTCTGGGTTTCATTCCACTTTAAATGTATCGTCCCCCCCCCCCCCACCCAAACCAAAATAGAAATAGAATTAAACCCGTTCGGAGACTAAGTACATGTGAACTCGTTCGGGTCGTATGGAAAATAGCATGTTATATTGAAATACAAATCATCTCCAACGGGTTAATAAATAAATAAATCAGTATATAAAGTATGGAATTATAAGTAATAATTAATGATAATGACATCAAACAGGAGTAAGGAGAAAAAGGAGTATGATGATGACGATGATGATGATGATGATGATGATGATGATGATGATGATGATGATGATGATGATAATAATGATAATATTAATAATAATAATAATAATAATAATAATAATAATAATAATAATAAATAATAAGAAGTAATATCAATGACATTACTGGAGTGGATCTGTGGAAATTAGTGTCATCTGAAGAGATCTTCTATTAAGTCATTCTACCAGAGAAAACTCTAACCAACAACAGCCAAAGAGTGTTTTGAACTAAAGGCATACTGGGTAGTCTAATATATGAATTTGTCATTTGTAGAATAACCTTTTGTACATGCTGAAAAAACAGAAATGATGACATTATTTTATCAGACAATGGGAGGTAATTTAATTTGCATCGTGTATGAAATTTGTGCCCCTATTCCTAGGATTTGGAGCAAAAGGGGCACTATTTCTTTTAACCCTGTAGACTTGTAGACTCTTCGTGGGAAATGAAATACCCCAATCTTTCTTCAGAAGAAAAAAAAATCACTCAATGACTGTGACATTATTTAGTGACTTATTTCTTGAATGACTTTTGTCATGCAGTTTTCGCTATCTGAATTTGATCAAATATTTGATAAAATTGTTTAAGAAACATTTTTAAAGGTACACTGTATGCATACATAAAAATTGGGATTTCCAACTTGAATACAAGGTGTTTGTCCTGTTTTGGGAAGGAAAAGTACGGCAATATCTTGTTTGCTTTCCATCTTTCACAGGCAATCTTCGTCTCGCTCATTTTTATTCAAATAAACTTGGGCAGGTAATTGAATACCAAGCCCTGCATTCGTCATGGGCAAATTAAGCAAGCCTAATGAGTTTGGGGAATAGTTTGTCTGGTGCTGTGTCCTACGTAGAGATGCGAGGATGGTGAATATTTTTCAGTGAGTGGAGAAGCTAGATTAGGTAATTTGCCCAAGAGGTGTTGACGCCTTGCTGTGAGGATGTACAGTACAGTTGTTTTGTGCATGCACTGCATCTATTGGCATTAGTTATGGGTTCGTGATGAATACAGAAATAGAGTATGCTCAATTTTATGTGCATATTTAAGTGGTATGTTGTTGTTCTGACAAAGGGTTGGCAGTGAATTAAAAGGAATGGTACTGTAGGTTTGGGGTTTAGGAAATTGGCTAGTGAGAAAGTTTACAGTTATGATTGCATGTTTACATGCCTTTAATAACAGGGAAAAGTAAGAAACAAAAACATAACCAGGAAACCAGCATGGTTAGCTAGGCTAAAAACACTGTCTGTTGAAAAAGAGGAAGAGGAAGAGGAGGAGGAGGAGGACAAAGAAGAAGAAGAAGTACACAAGGAAGAGAAGAGAAGAAGAAGGAGGAGGGGAGGAGGTGGTGGTAGTAAAAAAGGAAACGGGAAAGAAGAAGTGAAGAGAAAAAGGAGAGGGAAGAAGAAAGGAAGGAAAAAAGAAGAAAGGGGAAGAAGTAAGAAGGAAGAGGAGAAGAATCAAAAGAAAGAAAAACAAATACGAAGAAAAGGAGGAAGAAAGAAAAAGAAACAAGGAAAGAAATAAGAAGGAAAAAGAAACAAGGAAGGAGATAAAGAAGAAATAAAAGATGATGAACTGATGATATAGCTATTTTTAGAGATAGGGATGGGAAACATTTCTTACTTTATCAATTATTTCTGGAATTTTTTTTCCGTGAAAAGCTCAAACGCAGGCTTTGTGGACAAGACTGATCATGAAATGACATAGCAAGGCCACATGATGGATGCTAGGTGTCTTTATGATATTCCAATTGCGGATAACAGCACATACACACACACACACATATATCCTTGTTTGCACAGAACATGGCATTGTGGAGGTATGAAACAGGAGCGCCCATGGCAATAACCGAAAGTCAAAGTCTGCTCTGTTTGAAACCGGCGACTGTAAATATGCTCTCTCTCAGAAAATCCGCCATTTTGTATCGGTTCTGTGTGTATCCAGAGCAATATTCAGCTGCCGTGCAGCCATGGCCGTTTGTCACTACAGAAGTGTGGCTCTGCATTGTCAATAGAGGATGGAGTCTTTAGAAGGCACTTGTGTTTAATCATACACTATCATTCCAGGTTTAAATTTCAGGTTTCTTTCGTGTTTGTGGTGATATTCAATACAGTTCTGGTGCCTAATTACGACGTATCCTGATCCAAATTGGTTTGAAGGGAAGAATTGAGGTGATCCAACATTTGCTCCGGCGACGGTTACACCGATGACAATATCTCTGAAGACAAAAAGTTGGGGTTAGGGTTGCCATTGGGTTTCCAGTTCAGAATAGGGTTAGGGTTCATTTTTTAGGGCAGTTTCATTTAACCTAAAAACAATATTTGAAAAATATTCTCTGAAAGAGAATATTCTTATTCTGAAATAACCATGCCAACTTGAGCTAGCGTTCATGGTAAAATAATATTTTTGCTTCGCAAACATTGCTTACTCATACTGGTCAAATAACAGTGGAATTACATAGAATTTTGCATCATATCAACATCTCTTTGAAAAATACTTAGAATAAAGTGACCATTTCTGGAGCAAAATGACATATAACAGTTAGCTGAAACCTGCAAATTCAAAACAGTTTTGGATCTTCTCGGTCAGTTCCAGTCTATTAACCTTTTTGATACAGCAGTGTTCAAGAGGCTGCTATACACAGGTTTTAAAGCACATAAAGTCATCTCCTGGTGTAATCATTTATGTGGCCACTGTAGGCAGGTTGGCTGCAGTAAAGAGGTGGCTGCCTGTTAAATGTTGGTGACATGATTGGGAACACTTGAAAATGCCTCAAGAACCAAATCAGTTGAAATATTTAACAACTATACACCAGCTGGAGTAGATCTCCCAGCTGGAAGAATTTGTCTCTAATTTGTTTACTTAAGGAGAATCAAGCATGACCATATTAGTATTCTAATTCTATCAAGCCCTGATAGATGCAGAAGCCATAGAGAGCTACACAACAGGTTTGCCTGCCATGAGGGATATTGACATTAGTTATTTTAGATTGAGTCAATATTTGACTTCAAGATTTTCAGAGGAGAATCCTGGTATAGTTTACTTGATTCTAGAATAGTTTAGGCCTAAGTTGAGGACTACCCCCAATCATGTCATTTACCTTTAAGACAGGTTTTGAATGTAGTTAAGACACACTGACACACCATTCACCCAAATAACGTCAATTTCTCATTGATTCTTTTGTCTTTCCCAGCTTCCACAAGATCTGCAATACTACGTCCACCAAATCATGGGAGAGATTAACAGAGGGGTGTATCGTGCCTCCAACAACTCACCTACCGAGTCGTCCAATAGCCAACAGCCTCTGCTAGGTTCCGAGCCAGCCTCGATGACCAACGGACTGATAGCGGCTCGGACCTACAACTCCGTCCCGGCCCACGTGGTCGCTCGCGCCATGCAGCGTAGGGAGGAGGAGGAGAAGAAGGAGATGGAGAAGCTGATACCCACAACGCGAAAACGGAAAGTCGGCAAGGACGGCGTGGTGCTGCTGCAGGACAAAGGGACGCAAACCGTGAAAACGGCCGCGATGACCAAGAAATATTCGATGCTGTGTGTGAAGTGCGGGATGAGCATGAAGGACGAGGATAAGATCACTCCCGAACAATTGGAGGGTACGGACGACAACAAGGCGGAGGTGGAGAGCGTGGAGAATGTCGAGAAGGCGTCGTCAGGGCCGGCGTTGCTAGTGGACGTGAGCGTGGAGGAGGAGGCCCCACCCATTCCAGTCAATCTGCTCGATCTCACTGACACGCCGCCGCCCCGAACTCCGCATCCGAGGGGTCCGTCAAACGCCAGCCTGTTGTTGGATTTACTCGAAGTCCCTAGCGACGAGGCGACCGAGGCCGATAAAGCTGTCCAGGAGCAGACATTAGTGGATTTGTCCGACCTTGTGTTCGGAAACATGGAGAATGTGGATCGTCCAGCCGTTGATAGTCCGCTAAGTAACACGACTTCCCCGCAGGAGGCTGCCACTCCGGCCGACTCGGGCATCTTTGAGGATGTCATGGCGACGTCGAGTGCGACCACGCACACCTCCGATTCGGCCGCTTCCAGCGACATAGCGTCGCTGGAGCCCGAAGCCGATGCCGCGATGAATGCGTCGAGGCGGAGCACGCCCTCCCGGCGATTGGGCTCGGAGGGCGAGGCCAGTCCTCAACACAAAGTCAACGGGAAGGCCCCCAGCCCAACAGCGGTGTACTACGGCAGCGATTCGGATTCCAAATCGGCGGAACCCCTCAACGATCACGGCAGCCCGCCCAACAGCCCCGTGCATTCCCCCACGGAAACGTGTCCGCCCGAACGGCCGAAATCTCCGACCCAAATTGCCCCTACCTCCGCCACTCAAGGAAGCAATCCAAGTGTTATAGGTAAAGCCCGGTTCAATGGACCAACTAACAGACCAGGGAAATTAGCCAATCTTGGCAAAGAGGGACCTAGTAATAAAGACAGGCCCAGGCCCGTTGGTAGTGCCTCAGTAAACCAAGCTGTAGCCAAGGGACGATCCAAATCGGCATTCATGCAAACCAGCGTCTGACGTTAGGCGGGAACTTAGCTCCGTAGTTGTAAGCGTGTATATACGTCATGTTGGTACACCGGCATGCGACTACTCCTGTATAAATTGTGTGTATTTTTTACATCTCTGTATCGACTGCATCCACTCGATTCGTGCCACTTAAGAAGCTTCAGCCTGGAACTCTTGAAAGTTAGAACTGTGATATGAGGAAGCAAATATAATATTGTGGGACAGTTGTACAGTACTACAAAACCAATCATGCTGATGTCATTAATTCCCAGTTATACCAAACTTGTAGTCATTCTTTAACATTACATATGTAGTAGGACTCTGTAGTGTAGAGATAAGTATAACACACTGATTGTAGATTTGATGGAATAGCATATTGAATGATGACCATCTTAAACGTACTAATCGTAAGTGTACCAAAATGCGTACTTTACACAAAATTATCGATTATCGAAGGATTCAAACATAAAATTGTGCAACAATTTATAAGGTAAATTTCAACTTAAATTTTGTAGTAGTCTAACAACGTATATTCAGTTGCTATCTTATATCAAGAAATATGAAATGTTTAAAAAAAAATGCATTGTTGGTGATAAAGTAAAGAAAATAAGTGCAAGGAGTAAATATCAAACATATTCAACATTTTTGACAGAATCTTTCCAAGGTAGGGATGTGTTTTGTGTGAATGAGTGCATACATGTAGTTATCTTCCAAATGGGCAGCTACAGTTATCAAACAGTGCATATTCATATGTATTATGAAAGGTGACACAGTACAAAAGAAGACGTTTTGAACTTTAAAATATCAGCGATGGCTGTAGCAAGTGCAGATCCACATATATCGTTGTCGATTGAGAATGTATTAGCTTTATTTGAACATTTTTTTTTCGTTAATCATCAAAATAATTTATTGCCACTCCAGGTATTCACAGCAGGCTAAAAATGATGATTCATAAACTGAGCATCTTATTTCTCCCATTGATAGTGATAGTTTGTTGAGTTGCTATGACCCATTTGATTGCTTTTGGATCCTTTGTGTTTTGGTTGGCTGTTGTTGATATACAAAAAACAACAACATTATTTTGAAGCAATAGGTGCCTAAACTTTTGAAAGTTGCCAGAGATTGCCACAAAACTGATTCAGGAAACTAGTATAACTGTAACAAATAAAAGTAGTGAGAGTCAAATTACCACAAGTAACTTGTTATTGTTATTTATTTTTTTATTAATTACCGGGGATGTAGTCGAGGCCGGACTCGAGGCCAGATTTTGCTGGCCTCGGCTGGAGGCCGAACGGCTGGCCTCGACTACATCCCTGTTAATTACTGAATACTCAGATTTTAACTCTTTTAAAACACTAAGTGATCACTTTGAAGTACATTTTTTTTCCAGGACTTCATATTAGATCTTATCAAGAACACTGACAGCATGGAGGATATTTGTAGCTCACATTTTTTTAACTGTGGTCATTGTTACATTTTACCTTTAACTTTTTGTTAAGCATGACCCTTTTTCTTTCAAACATTAATCCATTTCACTGGGTTGTCACATTTAATGGCAGGCCCTGTTTGCCATAAACCCCAACTCTCTGGCATTCATGTATAGCACTCCTTTTTTTTCCACATGAGCCTTTGTCTAATTGGTCAAAACATAAAAGAAAGGCATTCGGTTTTGACAAATGTCGAGCCAGAGACTGAAGGCAATCAGCTAATGGAAACGTCAAAAAGCATTCAGAGCGCATTTGTGACGAATCACAGCGGTGCGGCAAGTGGAAGTGACGAGCTCGCTGTCGTTTTATGCGTTCTGCTGCAACACGGTATCGAACATTCTGGTGATTTACAGACGACGTGGAGTACATTTGGCTTAGTTCTCTTGCTGGAGAGAAAGCATTGAAGCAACAGCATGTTGATAATATGAAGTTGTGTTAACCGTACTCCCCGTGTTTACATTAAATGACACAGCATAATCATCATCAAATCATATAAACACTACACAAAAAGTAAGTTCCCCCTTTTTCAAATTACCATAACTTTTTAAGGAAACAAATTTGAACAGATCAATTTCATAAGGGTGTTCTTACACTAATTGACTTACTTTTGGGTGAAAATGCGATTGATCTGTCAGGTCATGCATGAATGAACATGTATTAAAGGCAAAATTGTCACTTTTCAAAAGTCACAGGACTCTTTTGTTATGCCGAAATAACAGTAAAAAATGGTATTTTTTGCGTTATTGATAAAGTGTGCTCACTGAACCATGACATAATTACAACATGTGGGATACATTCTGCTGAAAAATATTTGATTTCAGTTTTTTTTAATAAACTCAATAGATTTTACAGTTTCAAAATTTAGGAAGGATGAACATTTTAAAACTGAGCACACTGAACCATAAGATATATGAAAAATGTCTGGGGAGGTGTAAGGGGGTCGAACGATAGATGATTAACATAAATAGTGCTAAATCATTCACCAGAAACAGAATTTGTCGAAATCCTGTATCACAAATCCCCCCAAAATGACCCTTGTAAATTTTGAAAAGTTACATTTTCACCTTCAATATGTGCTCACCCATGCATGACTTGATGGATCAATCACATTTTCACGCAAAAGGCAATGAAGGCAGAAACACTCGCGCCAAATTATTTTGCTCAAAACCATTTTGTTAAAAAGCTGATGGTATTTTGAAAAAGGGGAAATTTACTTTATGTGTGGTGTTTATTTGTACAACATGTATGTTTACTTCAGTATGAAATGAAATTACATGGTTTTGTGATATGTGTTAGACTGGAGAAACTGAGCTAACAACACATCCGGTAAAAACATTTAATTTGAAATTATTTATTTATTTATATACATATATTTTAAATAGATTTTCATTTTTTTGTTTTTATTGAGCCAAGTTAGGAGATATTTACTTCAGTATGAAATCATATTTCAAGTTTTATGATCAATGTGAGACTGGGAAATTGGGGTACAATGATCCATAAAAACATTTCATTGGGGAAATTATTTATTTATTTATATATTGACTTGTTCGTTTCTATTTTTTAAAAATAATATTACTTGAAATTGCATTGATATGAGGCAATCCAAATGGCTGAGTACTAGTAAAAAAATATGCATTTCTCTGTCACTGTAGTCATGGTAACCTTTGTATGACAAAAGAATAACTCCCTGTAGTATATTAATTCATATTTGTTTAATGCATGAATGCTCCTTTGAAATTTTTAATGATCTGTGATAACGTTGCTGGACAGAGTACATATAAACACAAACAAAAAAGTAACTACCCCCCTTTTCACATACCATAACTATTTAACAAAACAAGTTTGTGCAAAATAATTTGGAAGATATTCCTACACTCATTGACTAAGTTCTGTGTGCAAATTGATGTGTCCGTTGGGTCATGCATGAATGAGCATGCATTAAAGTGAAAATGCCACTTTCAAAAGTCACGAGTCATCTCTTATGCCAAAATAATGGTAAATAATGACATTTTTCCTTATTTATAAAGTGTACTCACTCAACCATGTCATGATTACAAAACTTCTTATGTTCGCTACAACACGTAAAGATACATTTTGCTGAAAAAATTCACGATTTAAATTTTTTGCAGTAAACTTAACGGATTTTACAATTTCAAAATCAAGAAAGGTGGAAATTTTTAAATTGCGCTCACCGAAGCGTAAAATATGCAAAAAGTGCCAAAGGACGTATGAGAGGATCAAACGATAGATGATTAACATAAATAGCGATTAACTCTATCACCAGAAACAGAATTTGTCAAAATCCTGCATCAAAAACCCCCCAAAATGCCCCATGTGACTTTTGAAAAGTGACTTTTTGCCTTTAATATGTGCTCACTCATGCATGACTTGACGGATCAACCACATTTTCTCGCAGAATTTAGTCAATTAGTGCAGGAACATCCTTGCCAAATTATTGTGCTCAACACCATTTTTTTTTAAAGTTACAATATTTTGAAAAAGGGGGTAGTTACTTTTTTTGTTGTGTTTATATGACATGCAAACTACTATGACAAAGCATAGTTACTTAACTGAATGTTATCAAATCCCACCCAAATGCAAAATGTACTAAAAATTTATTGCACAAGTTGACGAATGAAATAAATTTTCAAAAGGAATTAGAGAGCGTCAGAAATGTTTGATGTACATTTTCACTTCTCAAGAAAGAAATTTGTTTTCTTTATTTTGTTGCACACATGCACTAACTAAGTTTCAAGAATGGTGAGAGTCAATTAACAAAATGCACTGTAGAAGAATTTCTAACATTATGATATTTGATATGAATTAAAGAAGATATCATGCCACTTTAGTGGGTAGACTTATCAGCATACATGTATTATTAATCAACCAGAAATGAGTTACACATGCATGTTCGTTTACTTTTTACTAGGAAGTCGGTGTCGATTGTGTTGTTGACCCAATATTTTCAAATTCACCGGAGCAATGATTTCACGAGAAGTCTCTGTGTATTTATCCCGATCCTGTTTAGCTATGCAACTGTCCGAGATCCGTTTCACTTTGTTTTGGTCTCCTTTACGGTCGATTAGACAGATTCAAATATATGAATATTTTTTGTATCATGAATTTCGTTGTATATTATGTAAATATGATTATCATTATTGACGATTTGTACTTGTAGTCTTTCATTAGTTTGAGGAATATGCAAAGGGCAAAAACAAAAGACGGTATTTGGTGGATACATTGTTTGGAGAAGTATACAGGGTGGCCCAGAAAGAATGTTTAACTTGCGATCGTTAATTTCTTCAACATCATCCACAAAATGTCATTGGTGACTATTTCATGTTTTAGAACATTCTTTTTCCAACAAAATGATACCATGATCACTGATTTTGATTGTGGTGTTTGGATCTTAGGGCTATTTTTCTGAGGCAATGTAATTTCCTAAATTTGCTATTTTTTCAACTCCAGCGATCATCAGAACACTGAAATATTCTCGCGTTACGGCGTGCCATAGAATAAGCTCCGTTGAGACAAAGCGCAAAAATGTCCTTGCTTTGATAAGGAAAACGATGTGACCTACATCTCCCATTGTCATTGCGATTTGTCTGCTGTGGCACGTTGAGACACAAGAATATCTTAGTGTTCCGATGACCGCCGCTGTTGAAAAATTGGCAAATTTGTGAAACGACATTGCCTCGGAAAAATGGCTGCAGGATCCAAACGAATTACTCAAAATCAATGATCACGGTATCATATTGTTGGAAAAAAGAATGTTCTAACCACTGAAACAAAAAACAATGACATATTGCAGATCATGTTGAAGAAATTAACGATCGCAGTTGTAGCATTCTTTCTGGGCCACCCTGTATAAGTAAATGAATCAATGCTGGCTTGTATATTGAGGTAGTACATCAAGACTAATTGTTAATAATTTGTTTATATCAGTCCCATTTATTGTATCATGTCACCTTTATCACAGACTGTCTTTTTCTTCAACTTTTCAAAAGTTTGATCCAAATGGGAATATGTCAACTTTGAATTTGATTTAAATTTGAACTAAAGTGGTGGAACTACCCATTTGCATAAACCTGTATAACACCAGAAGTAACTCACAATTCACTTCTTGCATACTTTCGCGAGGACTCAATCTACCATTCGCTGTCATCACTCGTATCAACTTCACACTGAGATTAGAGTGCAAAGATGAGTTCGGTGCGTGTATAAATAACTTGGTTATGGTAACAGATTCTTGTGTTTATTACATTGTACGTAGTGGCTTCATTTGTTTAGTTCATCCTAACCAATGCATTCGTCATCAGG
>JZLH01S0312234.1:23780-42087 GCA_001188425.1 Eucidaris tribuloides
GTATGGAAATTTTTTGAGGTATAATTTGTGGGAAATATGTGTAATATAATGGAGTATTAAAAATCATGAGCTTGGGAAATTTATTTCTGTGATCCTTATCACAATCATTGTGTACAAAATTTCAAAAAATCAAAGTGCTAAGCATGATAAATGTATAATGTCTTAAAGGGAACTTCAGGCTGATAATGGAAACAGAAAATCAGAAGATCAGATTGGTGAAGGTTCGAGAAAAATCAGAAAAATACATGAATTTTGGCAAATTCCAAAATGATTACAAAATAAGCAACATTGTGACAGTAACTGTGAGCAATCAACCCTCCATCTGTTTGGTACATGAAATATCACTTAACCTGTTAAGGACAGATTGATTTTGCTTTAACACACATTTCCCATAGACACCGCGACAAGATATCTAGTGTCTAGTCTACAACGGGTTAATTTCATTTGTTTGAATGTTGTGCATAATAATATTTCCTTCACATTGTAAATAAAAAGTGTTATTATGAACATACATAAAGTGCAAACATGGTGAAAATGTTTTTGTTAAAAAAAATGAATATTTAGTGATATATTGTGTATAAAACAAATGGAGGGCTGCTCTCTTAGAACAACACTTTGTTGCCAATTTGTAGTGAATGTAAGAATTTGAAAACAATAATAACTGCATAAATATTTGTCCGATTTTTCTCAAACTTCCAGTGATGCGTTACCCTCATTTTCTTGCTTCTTTTCAAAGCAACTTACTTTCAGCTTGCACTTCCCCTTTAATTCTGTGTAAGTAAAATTCATTGAGTTTGAGAGAAAAAAGTTGACTTAGAGAAAATTTGACTTGTGAGAGTTCAGAAAAAATAAAAACACAAAGAACATGTTGAACTAATGCAGACTTAAACTAGGTAGAGATAACCATATTGAATGACTGAATTTGGCTAAAAAAAAAATCCCCAATTCAAAACATTACTCCAATGTTTTAAACTAAAATGAGGAGGGGGTTGGGGTAAGAGTTAACAAATATGTGTGTGCATTTGTGTCCTTGTTGTTCAAATTCAATCACCATTGCAAAAATGTTCAGTTTATCACTACCTGTACATCCCATAGCTCACTGATATTCATTTAATATTACCACAGTGATACAACATTTCAAGGCCCACTGTCAAGGGTCGACTGAGCTAAAGAGAGGATGACAACTAGTCTTGGAATACAGGCACATATTCATGAACTTGAACTGTTGCAGAGCCACAGTGTACAGATTGTGGGAGGAAAACAAATGTATTTTCTCAACACTGTCTTGGCTGTTTCCATTGCATTATACGTGTCATTAGTGCACACTTTTTTATGATTCTAGCCAAAAGAGAGCATTTTTTTCATCCTGTCATGACAGTGGGCCTTTAAAAGCCCTTCATATTTGTCTCTGCCTCGTCTCCGGTATAATATTGAAGTAAATTCCATCAAGTATAAGATGTGTGAATAAACAGTTAATAATATTAAGGAATTGGTATTCATATTGGTTTGTCACTACTGAAATTTGCATTGCATACGATATATATTAGCAAGGACATGTTTTGCATTATTATATCTATCATTTTTTAAAAATTAATTCCTGGATAATCATGTGATAGTCTATGAAGTATAAGAATTGAAATGTGTGAACATAGTGGTGTATTCTGCCAGCGTCGTCGAAACTAATCAATGTCTACTAATTTATTTTTTTGTACGCAGAATAATCTGATCGGTCGACTCTTCCTGGCCATTGTATAGAAGTGTAAAGAATGTTATAAGTGGAATTGATGTAGTACTAACATAAAACAGATGACAATAATATTATGTTGTACAATGTATATATAATCTCTTTGAAGGATAACAAAAAACTAGGGAATACCATGTAACACCCTGGCCTCATCTGTATAACATTTCTGCACAATAAACATGAGAAAGAATGTATAAATATGAACCCGAGTGTTGTTGAGCTGTTGTTATTGGTATTGTTTGGATGATATTTAGTTTAACTGAACAGTTTATAATGACTTAAAAATACACAATGGTTTATCCCTCCCCCCTCCAAACACCAACACACACACACACACACACACACACACACACACACACACACACACACACACCACCGACACACACGACTACAACACACACACACACACACACACACACACAAACTTACTTGTATTGACTGTCAATCAGGGAAATTGACTTGTAAGACTGTAACTGGGAAGATTTCATTTTATAGCTCTTATTCTTGTTTTTCAAAATTTTGCTAAATTTACTGTTTAACCTGAAAAATCAATTGAATTGAAAATGTATTTCCAGTGTAGCTAGTTTGTACTGCATTTCACTTGTGAGAGATTCGTATACATATGAATTGGGGAGATTTTAAATTCTCCACATACATCGGTTTGTAACAACATGCACACACACGTGTCCAAATATGAAAATGTGGATAAATCAGAGTACCCCTACCCTTACCCTTTAGAGGGTGTATTTGCATAATTCTAGCTAGGTATGGGAAACTGTGGAGGTCCTCGATCTCTTGTCTCTCCCCGGTTATGCCTTCGATAAATCATATACGCCTCCATGTTTGCCGGTTAATACAAGTGCACGAGCACACACACACACGCACACGCACACGCACACACAGACACACCCAGACACATGGACACACACACACATACACACAAAAAAAATAACTCCCATACGAGGTGTGACAAAAAAAATGGACACTGTGACAGCCATGCTTACTATGCAATGTCAATCAACATATTCCCCATGTGGTATTGCACTACATCTCAACATTCTGGTTGAATATCTATCTCATTCTGTGCTCCTTCCTTATTGTGTGGCACATCCCTGCTACACCCTGTCACGATTCTAACGTGGCACAAACCTGGAGCGTGGGGGCCCAACCGAGTGTCTTGAGCTTTTCCAGGAGGGTTGAATATGGAGAAAATGCATTGTCACGTGTGGGCAGCATCTTCTCCATAAGCCTCTTGGAGATGGTCAAGACACCTTGTTGGACCCTGCTCAACCCAAACAGGAACTACAAATTGATTCCATACTCCATGTTTGTGCCACCTCTATTATCTTGATGCGGCATGGCAGGGGCTGTGCCACACAATAGCTGCAAGATGGGCACAGAGTGAGATACGTGTAGGTAGACAGTATTCCACCAGAATGTTGATGAGATGTGCAATACAGCGACATGGGCGGCTGATAGATTGACATTGCGTCATTGTCGTGGCTATCACAGTCTCATTACTTTTTATCACAACTTGTAGTCCATGGAACAGACCATATATTGGTATCATTGGGGGGTGGGGGGGGGGGCAAACTCTACAATAGACAACATGATTAATCCCCTGGTGGATACTCTGACCTAACATTTGCTCCAGCGACAGTTGCTCTAGGGATAATATCTCGAAAGATAGAGAGTTGGCATTAGGGTTGCCATGGGGTTTCCAGTTCAGAATGGGTTAGGGTTAGAGTTAGTATAAATAAAATAATAAAACAAATAATCGTCACAGTAATTCTTGCTGGAGCAAATGTCACGAAATCAGAGGATACATATCACTAGTTGATGGGGACAGACAAATCAGGGGACAGACAAATTGATGGACAGACAGACGGACACTCTGAAATCACACTTTTATCATCCCTTTAATATTAGGGCCATAGAAATTGCATAACCATACAGGTGAAACTAACTGCCCATCAAACGTCAAAAACATTAAAAATCTTCACCACAACTTTGAAGTTTGGTTTGGATCAATAGAGGAATGTTATAGTCGGCTGCACATTTCAGGCTGTTGGGTTTGGAATTTACTCTGAATGCATACTTATGTGATTGTGCACTTTGCGCACCAACAAATGGGCCCATTTCACCACAACTTGATTAGACCGAACCTGAGTGAAAGTGGCCTCGGGGCTTGGGTTGCATTTTGGGACCCTGGTTTTTGACACTCGAAGTGAATTAGTTTTGACAATCCATTTGTGTTGTGGAACTCTGTCAGGGCCTTGTCGTGAAATTTGTGGTATACCAGTTGCCAAGTTGTGTCTGGGTTATTCATACCTTCAGGGAATGTGTTCCATCTGTGAATTACATTGTATACAGAAATACAAGAAAATAAAAAAAACATAGCGAAATAAATGAAACATACCAATGATCAACAATTAGTACAGTAGACTCTCGTTATAACAAACCACTTGGAACTAGCAAAATTGTTTTGTTATATCACAAAAACTTTAGATCAGGGTTGCAAACACAATACGTTAAAGAAAATGACAACTTTGCAACCTGAAAATTCGGTAATGAGATTTTGTTGTAACAGTGTTCTTTATAACCAAAGTCTACTGTACGTGGTAAATTCAAACCAAATGAACAGTACACAACTGAGTACAAAGTAAAACATCCAGAAATAAGAAATTCTATGTTTATTTTTTTATTAGATTTATTACCAGTTTATAATAAATACACTTTTATACATAAATAACAGCAATTTTCATGAAAATATTTCATACTGAATTGATTTTGTTTACCACCTTCATTGAAGGCATTAACGAAAGTCAACAATGTACAAACTATGCACAATTGGAAAACACAAAAAAACTCTACATAATTAAAGGAGATAAATATACATAATAGACAAGAATAACAACCATCCAGTGATTAATGGAATGGCCATTATACAAATATGTACTGATACGAGAGTCTCTGGTTGAAACTATGACGATCCCGAGGTTACGTGGACTGTACTATTTTCCCGAGGGGCGCAGCCCCGAGGGAAAATAGTTAACAGTCAACGTAACGAGGGCGTCATAGTTTCAAACAAAGACTCTCGTATCAGTACATATTTGTTTTATATCCGTCATCGAATTAACAGGGAAACTACACAAAGTAAAAAAAAAAAAGAAGAAGGAAAGGAAAATGAACTTACGGTACCCCTATGAGTGCGTGTGTGTTGCACGGCACACAGCTGATATTTTTATTTGCGGTACGGATAGAGATACAATTCCATAAACATATACTCTAGTTGGTCGAGTACCAATTTCATAAACCTATAAAACACTAATTTAATCCTCATTCGTATTTCAACTGGAATCAGAACTCAAACTTGACGAATCTAACCCAGTGTTAGTCTGAAACTTTGCTAGACTTCCATACTGGTGTAGCACGCTATATGTCTTTCACGCGCATGGAAAAAAAATAGCGTACGGTACATTAAAACTGTACATACTTCCCACACAAAATTTGTCTTCCTTTACAAAACACGTTTGGTTACTTACTAGACTCAGTGAGCGTGCAAAATGGCAATCAGAGCACTGAAACATTTTTAAAAGTTTATCAAGAGACAACGACCGACACATTTTTAACGTGGGGTGTTATTTTCTGACTTTTGTTACAAGCCGTGAATCTACTATTTGGGTTTTGACGTCATTATGTGTGACGTCAAAACCCAAATAGTCGACTATTTCTGAATTGACGTCACAAGGGCGACACCTCCATGGATCTAGTTGGAATATCATTAATCACATGATGCGCAATTGACCAACCAGGTATCAACAAACTTACAATGACAGATATAATATACAAAGTTTGCAGAAACACACTTATTGATGTAAGCATCATTTTATGAAATCATTGCTAAAGGGCAGTGACATGATTGGGAGATATATAAAAAATGCCTCTCAAACCAAACTGGTTGAAAGATATATCAATGGATACACCAGCTGGAGTGTATCTCCTGGCTGGAAACATTTATGTTCAATCTGTTTATCTAAGCCCAGTGAAGCATGAAAGTACTAGCATTTTGTTTCTCTTGAACCCCAATAGAAATAGATCCCATAGAAAGCTATACTTTGTCTGTCACAAGGCATACTGATGGAATCATGGACATTATTTTAGAACGAGTCAACTTTTGACTACAAAATTTTCACAGTAGAATCCTTGCACATATTACTTGATTCTAAAATAGTTTCACCCTAAGTTGAGGACTACCCCCAATCATATAATTTACTTTTAAAAAGAAACGAGCCGCCCGGGGTATCGACGCTCACCTGAAGGTCTCGTGCAAACTCTCCTATGGTACCCCATAGAAAAAACATCATTATACACATAAGTTTGCACCTTGAGCCTGATATCTAGGTCACCAACTGAAAGCCAAACAAGAACCATTATAAAACTGGCATCCCCTTGCCATAGCTGATTTGCCAAGTTAAATTAAATTCTAACATCCCGTTTTTTATAAAAACATAGGCACACCCTAGTATTTAAAGCATTTGACTTTGAACCTACTTATTGAACGCTGACCCCAAATAACATTTGAGGTCCCTGTATGGCATCTACCACCCAAGTTTTGGTTACAAATGGCTTGTGGTTTAAAAGTTACCAAGTTGGGGCCCGCCCCCCCCCTTATAGGCCGCTGCCCATGGGCCCCAGGGGGGCTGGTGTACCATTCCAGGAACCTCTTTCCCCTCCCCCATGAACGGAATCATTCCCACCAAGTTTGGTCTAAATCCATTGAATGTGAATGAATTATTCCATAGGCCCTACCTCCAAACTTTTTGCGATCCCCTTGGGGGCCAAACAGGGCCACCCTCGGGGCATTGTCCATGAGGAACATTAATTCAGCACATATAGAGGTATCTACAGCACAAAGTGGCTTTAACTAAACGATTTTTGATCGTAAGAGAAGATGGCCATACCCAACCAAGGAAGAACTTGAGCTTTATTTGACTTGACCTACAATATGTGGACCTTTGAACCCCAAATAACATTGGAGGTCCCTGTTACAGTCATCTACCACCAAGTTTGGTTTTACATAATGGACTTGTGTAGAAAGTTACTAGTTTGGCCCTTATGGGCCCGCCCCATGGCCCCCAGGGGGGCTGGTACCATTCCAGAACCTCTTCGCCTCCTCCCGAGACATTTCCCACAAGTTGGTCCAAATCCACTGATTGAATGTGAATTATCCTATAGGGCCCTAACCCCAAACTTTTGCCCCTTGACCTTGGGGCCAAAACAGGGCACCTGGGTCATGCATGAGGAACATTAATTCAGCACAAATAGAGGTATGCTAACACAAGTGACTTAACTCTAAACTATTTCTGGTAACTAGAGAAGAAGATGTTTGAAAACACGGCTACTTTTGGCCCTTAGGGCCTGCAGCTGGCCCCCTGGGGGCCAGGTGGACCGCAGTTGAGACCATTGAATCGCCTACCCCTAAGGATCATTCCTGCCCAAGTTGGCTAAATCCAATCAATGGCATTTGACAGAAGAGCTGAAAATGTGTAAAAGTTTATGCACGACGCACGACGCACTACGCACGACGCACGACGCACAACGAACGACGGACGACGGACAAAAAGCGATCGCAATAGCTCACTTGAGCCTTTGGCTCAGGTGAGCTAAAAAATAATATGGGAACCACTTAAATTTATATTTTGCTGTAGTAAGAAATGTTTCAACCTAGATGTGATGGTAAGAGATTTGCATGTCATGATGACCGGAATATTTCTTATTCAATCGTAATTCACAAATAAATCACATAGGCCTAGATAATACCAGTGGGCCCTATTTTCACAATTTCATAGTGGTTGATCTCAGACATGGTCTACATAACTCATTGAGTATGAATTAAAATATCTAATTTCATTCACATGGAAATTGAACATTTAGAATTCTTTCAGTAATTTTTAAAAATCATGGGTGTTACTTTTGAGGATGAAGGGGATATATCCCCCCCCCCCCCCATATTTGAGGTGGGGGACATGGCCTGTATTATCATTCCCTTCAATAATTTGAGGTCAATGATGATGATGATGATGATCAGAAATATCACTTGTTCAGAGATGAAAATTGCTATATCATCCTTGAATTTCTTTGCCGAATAAAATATTTCTACTACTACTCATCATCACCATCATCATCATCATCATCATACATTACAGTAATTAAATGGACAAATATAAACACCACAAAATATAAAACTTTGGAAAGATGCCACTGGCAAGATACGTATGAACAAATATGACATGTGAATTAAGCAACAGCAGTCTATAGGGGAAAATGGGCATAACAAAGCTGGATACTTGTAGATTTTCACTCTTAAAATACTAAATGATTTTTTTTTTGAAGTACATTTTCAGACCTTATCTGAAACACTTATGCTACGTTTACAAAATGTTCCTGGTGGCCATGGTAGCCCGTTTTCAAGTTTTATAAGGTCTTTCATATTTGCCCATCCCGTCACCCCGTCTATCCCCTTTTTTCCACGGTGGCTTAAAACGTGATTGTCATGGCCGCCAGGAACATAAAGTAAATATTGCAATATAGTACGGAGGAATATGTACCTTGCTTTTTGTTTTGTTTTAACTGGAGACATTGTTAAATGATGCCTTTAAAGATTGGGTTCTGGATTTGCAAGACCACCACTTCCCTTCATATCATTACCAAATATTAGTTAAGTACTTATAAATGGTGTGTTGAAAGTTTAAGACCCATACGTCATGAACTCAATGTTTTATGAGAAAAACTATTAACAATATGCTGCCAGACTTAGTCTAAATTGTTAAGTATTCCAGCTGGATTTTTATGCCAAAGTTGATTTTATTGGCCAACTTTGTCAATTTTAGTTTGGATTGGTTGCCATCTTAAATTTCAATATGGCAGCCATCTTGAATTTCAAATGGTTGCCATCTATGAATTATAAATCATCCTGTATCTCGAATTGTATTCAACGTCGGAGATCAAAAATGGTCTCAACACCCATGTTTGTGACACCAAGGACTCCACTGAACCTATTGCCAAACTCGCAACTCACTTGGGTCAGCCACCATTTTGAATTTCAAAATGGCTGCCAGGAATTAATATACAGTCAACTCTGCCTAAGTCAAATCTTTTGGGACTGAAGAAAAAGCTTCGACTTACAGAAAATTTGACTTATGAGGGGTCAAAAACAAAAGAAAATAAAGAAATGGGACCCAGTATAGACCTTCGACTTATGTGACTTTGAATTAGGCAGAGTTGACTGTATGTTCTATATCTCGACTTTGGTGGAGAGTGAACACTGGACGAGAATACTTTCAAATTTGGAACAGAAAAGTGTAGCCACTTACAGACAAAAAGTGAGGAATATCGTATGGACATCATGTAACTGATGCAAGAAGGATGTGTATTTAGAAACTTGCAGCTACGTGTATATTATCCAGACCAGAATGATTACATGTACAGGTAGTCTCACCAGCTCGTTTTAAACTTGTTACTCCACCCCATAATATGAGAAGCAAAGGGGAAAAACAATTGATAAGTTGATAACTCAGTTTGTTCGGCTGACCGGTGGACAACCCACCATTCATGTCTGTGTGCAATATTACACTACACTGTACAAGGAAAACTTGATAAGGTCCATGCAGTGTTGTTCATCTCTTTCTTTTAAGAGTGCACAGTGTCAAAGCCAACAAGCATAGCAAATGGTTTTTCACTTTAAATTTTTAAAGTCATAGTACTCAGAGATGCACGAGTGAATAGATTTGTTTAATTATCATTTGAAAGAGTATAAGTCAAAGTTTATTGTGAACTTATTTCTACAATCATATGCCCCATTGCTTCTGCAAAATAAGCCTTTGTTTTAGGGTTCTGTTTTTTTTCTGGACGCACTGTAAGTACCTGTGTTTTACTATATTTGACCCTTTTTTCACCATCCAAGTTCAGATGGACTTTTCTCAATTCAATAAAAATTGTTACATATTTCAGTTAAACATTGTTCCCAAATTCTTATCTGTATGGTTTACGAATGTGCAAGTTGAATCTTTAGAGTGATTGTATACACTAGGTGAATTTGGCAAAATACAGGTGAAGTTGATGGTCCCCCAAGCTGGTTTCTATGTTTCTTTGAGGGTTTTGAGAAGTGTCTAGATAAAAAGATTGGAAAAAGGTTGGATGAAGTGTGCCTTAAACTAGGAACATGATGAAGTTGTCACAGTCTGCTCACTCCATATTCGACCCTTTGGAGAAGGAAATCCAAGCTTTGAAGAAGGAGAGATCTAATCTTGAAATCAAACTTGACGACCTGGAGACTAGGAGCAGCTTCATGGCATCCCAAAAGCCCCAAAGAGAATTGCCAGGCTGTTATGCAAGATATGCTGACAACCTTCGTTGGTCTGGCTGCTGGTGACTTTGTTATTGAGCATTAACATCGTACTCCAAGTACACCTTGGAGTGTACAAGAAAAGAAACAAATTACCCATCCATTTCAAGAAATGGTGTTTTAATTTATGATTTTCACTTTTATAATTAATATAAGTCTTAATTTATTGTCTTTATCAAATATGCCATTCATTCTAATGTTTAATCCTAGTGTATTTAATGAATAGTCTAGCTTACTGTTGACAATCTCTCTCTCTCATTAAGTGTGTTTTATGCCCTGTCTATACTTCTGCAACCCTCGACAAAGATAATTACAAGTACATTGTTTTATTCCTTTAGCAACTGTTTATGTAAATTACAAAACCCATGTAATGCAATGAACAGTGTTATATCATTGTCTCCTTTGTTTTTGGTTAATGTTTAACATTAATGGTTAATGATTATTGACAATATATGGTACTGCTTGCTAGTCAATGTATGCATGTATGTTCTAAGTACTGTTTTCTGCCCCCTCTTTTTTAAAATCCATTCTGTTGTATATGTTGTAATTTGTTCTGTTTTTTTTGCTCACAATCACTTTGATTATTTGTAAATATGTTGATTAGATGTTGATCCTTCAATAAACACACAATTTAAAAAAAAAATCTATGGTTTTCTGGGACCAACAGAACATTTCTAATGGACCATTACAAATTTTCTGTAGGTTTTTGATGGATCAATATTTCATATCCCCTATTGGAACCAATACGCCTATTGGTCCTGTTGGTTTCTATTGGTCCATTGGTTTCTGTTGGATTTTAGACTTGGGTATGTATAAAAATACCAATGACAACTTTCGACCTGGGTATGTATAAATACAGCACTGGAAACTTGCCAACATTAATGGTGAAGTCAACCAGTTGCAGTTCAATTTCAAGCGGTAAGAGTATCCATTTCTTCATAGTCGAAAAGTTTGAAGAACGTACTGGAGTCAAGAGGAGTTTTTTTGCAAGGGGCAATCATGTCAAATGAAAAGAAGAATGAAGGCCAATTTGTATACGAAGCCTTTGTAAACGATTTAAATTTAATTGATGGCGATGTCAAGACAAAGTTACAATCAATGGAGCGTGGTTCCTACAGAATGATGACTGCAGCAACTGTTGATAAGGGAGAGAAGAAGGTGATCGTGTCAAAGACGACATAAGTGTTCCCTTCTGCAGTTGCATTCAAAATCATTGAGCATGTGAAAGAAGAATATCTGAATCCAAGTGTCATTAGAATACAGGACATTAAAGATTTGCCAAGAAAGAGGAGAATAACACTTGAGCGTGAAGTGTCTGATATTGGCTTCATATTGCACTGGGGAAGCAAAAAGAGGAAGGGACTGCACACGGTGGATGAGGCTTTGGTACAGGTGTTTCAATGTGGGGAGGAATTTGCTGAATTGGCTATCCAGAAGAATCGCAGAGTGAGGATGAAGTGCCTCAAGATTATCAAGGTGTGAAAAGACTAGAAACAACACCTTCGTTCTCCTTTGAATACATTGACAGCGCAGATGTGGAAGGCGACATCATCCCTCTACGAGATACAAAACAAAAATATGTCCGTTTGACATCATCATTCAAGACAAATCTGGAAACTTGGTGACAGTATCCAGTGACAAGACAGATACCAGATCAATCAATTTCAATGAATTGCCAGCTCATGTACAAAAGATGTGAAAAGACTAGAAACAACACCTTCGTTTGCCTTTGAATACATTCACAGTGAAGATGTGGAAGGCAACATCATTGCTCTAGGAGATACAAAACTAAGATGTCCCTTTGACATCATCATTCAAGACAGTCTGAGTCATCTTGGAGGTCCAAGAGGAGGGCGATGGCATATCACTCCACAAAGAACTGTCTTCGGCCAGTCAGGGGCCCAGCGGATCATCGCAAGAGCTTCCCATCAGATTGCTGGACCTCAGACAAAAGCTACTAAAAGGTTTCCAAGCGTACCGATGCACCTCTCCGTTATGACCCTGACCTTGCGCAGAAGATGTTTCTGTACTCACCGAGTACTAGGAATCTAAGAAGTGACAACATTTGGATGGAGCTGCATCTCTTACTCCAAGATCCCAATGTCTCTGATGAAACCATCCTGAAGTGTCAAGGAGGTGGATGGAAGGGAGATGGATAGAAAAGGCAGGCAGAGATCCAACAAGGCAAAAGTCAGCAAGTAACTCCAAGATGATCTAACAGCTCTGAAGGCCAAGGCCAGTACGGCACCAACACTGGCACCCCCAACAACCACCCAGGAGAACGGATAGACCCATAGGGACCGGAATGGGGCTGCACAGCATGCTGGAAAGGGCTCACGGTGCAGGTAATGTTTTCACTGTGGAAGTGAAGACCATTTTCCATGGGAATGCCCACTTCCCTCCAACCTTCAAAAATGGAGACATGGTCAAGGGTTACCCAGTAGGGACCGGGGGGGGGGGGACCGTCTGGCCAGACATCAGCCATTAGTGACTCAATATTCCATGGACTTTGCAGTTTATTAAGTGAAATAAATCCATGTTACTTGAAACGTGAACATGAATGTGAATCCTGGAACATCAGTAGCCATCACAATGTGTCACAGCTTCAAGACTGTGTTGAAAAGATATCATTCATTGTTTTACATGTCAGGACAAATAGTGTGTGGAATAAGGACAGACGTTCATATTGAAAGCTGTTCACTTCAGTTTCTGAACGAATTTGAAATGTACAAATTGTGGGTAGCATCAAGTTCAGTTCAAAAGGCTATTTTCTACTTTTACTTTTTAATACAGGGTCTAAATTGTATATATATGCATATTATTGATTTGTTTCTTTTTTTAAAATCTGCCTCTTCTTACTCAGCTTCAACCCAGCAATGACAGCAATGACCACAAAGTGGTGGTGGTGGTCACACCCCTAAGAAGTCTGGCATTTGACCAGGTTGATAGGTGGACATCGCGGGGCATACCATCCATTTTTTACAGTGATGACATGACGCAGCTTCGGAAGGATGGTATGTTTATGTCAGATTGTGTGGGCTCATTACCCCGTCAAACAAACTCCGTTTACAAACTATTGAAGCAGTGTACCCATAAGTCGAAATACCCAAATTTTAGAGATAAACTACTCAAATCAGTTTTGTTCAGCTCGTACGTAATATTCCAAGGTAGATCAGAACCAGTTTGGCTCATGGACCAATATCTCAAAATCTGAACCTGTAACTATTTTTCACTATGCTTACTCATAAAGTGTCATAATAGCGTACAATTATAACTGGAAATATAGCATTCCTTTCGAAACTGTGTCACTATACTCATTATGTTCAAATCATTAAATCAATTCCATTACATTTCATGTTAATTCTGTAATTTAAAATTTAACTTCACAATGAGCCCAAATATTGTTTACCTGTTAACTTTGTAATTATGTTCCAATCATCTTATATTTCGTGTAATGTGTCATATCCTCAAATGTTATTGTTATTATTGTTAATTTGTTCCACTCATTCATATTTTGTTTGTTACACTGTAAAGCAAGAATTATTTTTGATATCCCTGCCATGAGCACGAACTAATAACTGCTTGGGTCCTGGGCGATGTATTGTATCTTTATTATTGATTATGAATTTGAATAAAGACGATTGAATAAATGTAACAAATAAGCAGCTGTGAAGTTGACTGTTGATGGTTGCATTTTAATCTCCTCAAAAATCATCAGAAGTAAAAGCTATAGCATAACTGCACGTAGAAAGTTACTTGATGGATGGATTGATTATTGATTGATTGATTGATGGGTGGATAGATTATTTGCATATGGATAGAATACTTACACGTGTGAATCAGCAAGAATAGCTCTTGAATTCACTGTGGCAATAATGAAGACAAATCAAATTCGTTTTTAATAACTCTGCCACAAGACACTTGTACCACAACCCTGAAAAGAGAGTTGAAGAAAACATAGAAAGAAATGTATTCAAACCGTAATTTCAATCTCCAGTTCAAATTTATGAGATTACTTCATTTGTACTTTCAATTCACAGATCTGTGCAAAGGAAATTTTGAACTGTTTTTTGTGTCACCTGAGAGCCTTGAATGCAGCAGCTCTCGCAATTTACTGACATCAGCTCCATACCAAAAGGTACTTTGATTGTGTGTGATGAAGCACACTGTGTTGTGACTTGGTAAGAGTTTTGCTATCCTGATATGCAGTCCAGCTTTGTGCATAATTTATAAACAGAGACATCCAATTGGAGGTCCACTACAAGGAGGATCGTGCTACATTACTCTACAAAGAACTGTCTTTGGTCAGTCAGGGGACCAGCGGATCATCGCAAGAGTATCCCATCAGATTGCTGGACCTCAGACAAAAGATACTAAAAGGCTTCCAAGCGTACCGATGCACCTCTCCGTAATGACCCTGACCTTGAGCAGAAGATGTTTCTGTACTCACTGAGTACTGGAAATCTCAGTGACAACATTCGGATGGAGCTACATCTCTTACTCCAAGATATTTTTTATACAAGGTGTAAATTGTATAATTTACAAGGATTTTTTTTTTATCTGCATCTTATTACTCAGCTTTATCCCAGCAATGAGAACAAAATCGTAGTGGTGGTCACGCCCCTAAGAAGTTTAGCCTTCGACCAGGTGGAAAGGTGGACATCGCGAGGCATACCATCCATTTTTTACAGTGATGACATGACGCAGCTTCAGAAGTATGGTATGTTTATGTCAGATTGTGCGGGCTCATTACCCCATCAAACAAACTCCATTTACAAAATATATTGAAGCAGTATACCCATAAGTCGAAATACCAAAATTTTAGAGCTAAACTACTCAAATCAGTTTTGTTCAGCTCGTACGTAATATTCCAAGGTAGATCAGAACCAGTTTGGCTCATGGACCAATATCTCAAAATCTGAACCTGTAACTATTTTTCACTATGTTTACTCATAAAGTGTCATTATATCATACAATTATAACTGGAAATATAGCATTCCTTTCGAAACTGTGTCACTATACTCATTATGTTCAAATCATTAAATCAATTCCATTACATTTCATGTTAATTCTGTAATTTAAAATCTAACTTCACAATGAGCCCAAATATTGTTTACCTGTTAACTTTGCAATTGTGTTCCAATCATCTTATATTTCGTCTAATTGTGTCATATCCTCAAATGTTATTGTTATTATTGTTAATTTGTTCCACTCATTCATATTTTGTTTGTTACACTGTAAAGCAAGAATTATTTTTGATATCCCTGCCATGAGCACGAATTAATAACTGCTTGGGTCCTGGGCGATGTATTGTATCTTTATTATTGATTATGAATTTGAATAAAGATGATTGAATAAATGTAACAAATAAGCAGCTGTGAAGTTGACTGTTGATGGTTGCACTTTAATCTCCTCAAAAATCGTCAGAAGTAAAAGCTATAGCATAACTGCACGTAGAAAGTTACTTGATGGATGGATTGATTATTGATTAATTGATTGATTGATTGATTGATTGATTGATTGATTGATTGATTGATTGATTGATTGATTGATTGATGGGTGGATAGATTATTTGAGTATGGATAGAATACTCTTGTGAATCAGCAAGAATAGCTCTTGAATTTACTGTGGCAATGATGAAGACAAATCAAATTCGTTTTTAATAACTCTGCCACAAGACACTTGTACCACAACCCTGACAGGAAAACAGAGAAAGAAATGTATTCAAACTGTAATTTCAATCTCCGGTTCAAAATTTATGAGATTATTTCATTTGCACTTTCAATTCACAGATCTGTGCAAAGGAAATTTTGAACTGCTTTTTGTGAGAGCCTTGAAGACAACAGCTCTCGCAATTTACTGACATCAGCTCCATACCAAAAGGCATTTTGATTGTGTGTGATGAAGCACACTGTATTGTGACTTGGTAAGACATAAGATTTGCTATCCTGATGTGCAGTCCAGCTTTGTGCATAATTCATAAAGAGAGATATCTTGCAGGTCCACAACAAGGAGGATGATGCTACATCACTCTACAAAGAACTGTCTTCGGCCAGTCAGGGGCCCAGCTGATCATCGCAAGAGTTTCCCACCAGATTGCTGGACCTCAGACAAAAGATACTTAAGTCTTCCAAGCATACATCTCCGTTATGACCCTGACCTTGAGCAGAAGATGTTTCTGTACTCACTGAGTACTGGGATTCTAGAGTGACAACATTCGGATGGAGCTGCATCTCTTACTCCAAGATATTTTTTATACAGGGTGTAAATTGCATATTGGGATTTTTTGTTTTATCTGCATCTTATTACTCAGCTTCATCCCAGCAATGAGAACAAAATCGTAGTGGTGGTCACGCCCCTAAGAAGTTTAGCCTTTGACCAGGTGGAAAGGTGGACATTGCGAGGCATACCATCCATTTTTTACAGCGATGACATGACGCAGCTTCAGAAGGATGGTATGTTTATGTCAGATTGTGTCAATGTAACAAATAAGCAGCTGTGAAGTTGACTATTGATGGTTACATTTTAATCTAAATGAAAATCTTCAGAAGTAAAAGCTATAGCATAACTGCACGTAGAAAGTTACTTGATGGATGGATGGATTGATTGATTGATTGATTGATTGATGGGTGGATAGATTATTTGAGTATGGATAGAATACTCATGAATCAGCAAGAATAGCTCTTGAATTTACTGTGGCAATAATGAAGACAAATCAAATTCGTTTTTAATAACTCTGCCACAAGACACTTGTACCACAACCCTGCAAGGAGAGTTGAAGAAAACATAGAAAGAAATGTATTCAAACTGTAATTTCAATCTCCGGTTCAAAATTTATGAGATTATTTCATTTGCACTTTCAATTCACAGATCTGTGCAATGGAAATTTTGAACTCGTTTTTGTGTCACCTGAGAGCCTTGAATGCAGCAGCTCTCGCAATTTACTGACATCAGCTCCATACCAAAAGGTACTTTGATTGTGTGTGATGAAGCACACTGTATTGTGACTTGGTAAGACACAAGATTTGCTATCCTGATGTGCAGTCCAGCTTTGTGCATAATTTATAAACAGAGACATCCAATTGGAGGTCCACTACAAGGAGGATGATGCTACATCACTCTACAAAGAACTGTCTTCGGCCAGTCAGGGGCCCGGCGGATCATCGCAAGAGTTTCCCATCAGATTGCTTGACCTCAGACAAAAGATACTAAAGGGCTTCCAAGCGTACTGATGCACCTCTCCGTTATGACCCTGACCTTGAGCAGAAGATGTTTCTGTACTCACTGAGTACTGGGAATCTAAGTGACAACATTCGGATGGAGCCGAGTCTCTTACTCCAAGACCCCATTGTCTCTGATGAAACCATCCTGAAGTGTGTCAATGAGGTGGATGGAAGGGAGATGGATAGAATTAGATCTTGTTATCAAGGAAATATGCTCCATCAAACATGATCTTGCTGAAACTAAGAAAACAGTTTCGGATTTGGAGACTACAGTTAGCTTCAACATGGAAAAGATGTCTACTCTGGAAAAGGAAGTTCTACCAAAAATCAACAATTCAACTGAATGCAGAAACATGGAACACAAGAAGAAACTCCTTCTGCTAGTATTATGTTATATACCCCAAATTACCCTCAAATACCAAAAGAATGAAAATGTCGCCCTCTCTTGCTTGGATTACAAGTGTGACTAATTTAGAGCAGAGGTCACTGAACCATACCCCACAGAAGACGTGAGAGCACTTTCTCTTTGGGCCATCAATGCTTAATAAAACCATCAAGCATGTCAGATGGCAATGGTGAGATGCTCTTCTTAAAAATATGTTTCTTCTCATCTCTTGTGTACTAATGTCCTGGACCCGTAACATAAACTTGGCGACCCTGCCAGGACAAAACATGAGGGACGACGAAAATGTCAAATACTGTAGCGGCAGAATTATGTGAAATGGAACTTTGATCAAGGAAGGAAACAAGAAACACATAGAAAGTATATAACCATTGTTTTAGACAGTGTAGTAGCAATGTAATCCAACCCAGTGAGTCCCTGACCACAAAATAAACAAGATTGTAAAAGTTCAGCCATGAGTGAAAGGGGCAGGGCAGAGGTCCAAATAAATATGCAAGCTGGCTCGCTCCTAAATGCCCACAGGTACTATT
>JZLH01S0312234.1:43054-60968 GCA_001188425.1 Eucidaris tribuloides
AAGACAAGAACAAGGCCAATTCTATTCCCTACAATGTCAAATGCGAAATGAGAGTTTTCTTCGTGCAAGTCAAGTAACAGGTCACTGTTTCTACCAGTATCGAAGGAGGACAGTCATGATGTTGAGCTCCGTACAAAATAACTGATGTACGTTAAGGAAAGGGGTTTAAAACAGTTGTAAACCGTCACACGTCAAACTGACCGTCAAACATCAAACGTCAATACATCGAAACGTCGAACCATAATTACGTCAAGTTAAAGTAACAGTGTCAAGCTATCACTACATCGTTTTTTTGTTGTTGATATAACATCAAGTGTATCGTGCTTATATAGCGAGCAGTTGTTATTACTTCAAGTTTGTGCTGTCGCAGCATCGTTATTGTCATTTGTTATATTGATCATTGGACAACGTTGTGTTGACATTGAATACAAATCATATTCAATGACAATTATATGTGTGGACTGTGTGATTTGTTGTTGGGTGTGATCGAGGACGTGTTTACACTGCAACTAACCCCAGAGTAATTTACCCGCTTATGTAGCACAGGCTACAAATGCATTTACAGAAAGAGTGAGATTTGGCATCCGGACACCTGTGGGATACTTAAGTCAATAGAGAGTATTACTTAAAGGAATAATGCCAGAAGTACAAGGCTCAGATTCGGAAGGGGGTGTCCCTGTCCCTAACACCAGCACCCCAGAACCGGCGCCTGCAATGGTCGATACGGCCCAGTTACATAGTAAGGGCATTGGGGAAGAAAGAGTTAAAAATACACGGGCAAATTGGTAACCCCGGCCAAGGTGACAAACCGAGCTTTCAGAGCTTAGCAAGGCAAATCGAGGAGGCACTGAGGAAGGGGTACCCGGAGCCAGATGTTGTCAATGCAGTTATTCGGGCGGTCAGTCATGGGATGCCTCTGAAGAGCTACCTAGAAAGCCGAGTGGACCTGACCTTACCGAAATTACGGCGAATCCTGAGATGCCATCGGGAGAAGGATGCCATCACAGCGTACCAAGAGTTGGTATCGGCTGGGCAAAACAGGAAAGAGACACCCCAGGAGTTCATTATCAGGGTGACGAACATCCGGCAAAAGGTGGTGTTTGCATCCCGGGAGGACAACTCTGTCCTCATGTATGATGCCGACACCATGAGGCGCACCTTTCTTCAGACTCTCCACACCGGACTCGATGGCAATGTCAGAATGGAGATGCGCAAGACCCTGGAGGACACCACAGCATCAGATGAGGACCTTCTAGAGGCCGTAAATCATGCTACCCTGTTAGCATCCAAGCGAAAGGACAAATTTCAGGTGCAGACGGCTTCGGTGAGGAGCACAGAAGCATCAGCCCCGAAAACCGAATTAGACGTACTGACACAAGGTCTGCCATCACTTCAGGCAATGGTGGCTTCTCTACAGGAGACCATCACGCAAAACAGAGGTGCGGCAACCCAACAACCACCTTTCTCTTTGGACCATCAGTGCTTAATAAAACCATCAAGCATGTCAGATGGCAACGGCGAGATGCTCTTCTTAAAAATATGTTTCTTCTCATCTCTTGTGTACAGCTAATGTCCTGGACCCGTAACAATTCCCCCATGACGAAAGCAAAATTTACTTCTGTATGGCGTCCCTCACATCAAGGACAAAAACATATATTCCACGATTCAGGATATATTTTGCAACTTTCTGAAAATCAACCAAAATAATTAAACTTTTTTTACAATGCAAGAAAACATGATAAAATTAGTACCCTATTTCTTACATTCTGTACAAACATGGGTTTGCTGGGGTCGAAAGTATATTATACATCTAAAAATTTAAACTTAAAATGTATTAAAAGGCTTTATTGGATCTTGCTAATTTACTTTGTTAACAGTTATGTTCCATGTGCACTCTCATATTTGATTGTCTCATCTTTTTTAGAGTCATTGTCAAGCCATCAATGGCTTAATGGAGATGGCTCCACTGCCATGGAGTGACGCATTGCAAGAGCTGGGCCCCGTCTACATAAAACTTTACGATCAATCGTAAATACCGAAATCGATCGCATCTCCTCCTTGATCAGTTGTAGGCTATGATTGATTGCAAATCTGTCTCATAAAAAAGATGCGATGATTGAAATTGATCGTAACTTTTTTGATGGATCGATTGTAACTTTTCGGGATCAATTGTAATTGTACGATTGATCCAAATCAATCGTACAATTACAATTGACAACTAAAATGGCTGCTATCCTGTATGCATTACAAGAGGAGGAAAGAAGAAGCATAAGAAAACAAAGAGTGTTCCGAGACAGGACACAGCCTCTCTAGAGACAAATACGACGATGCAGAGATATTGGAGAAGTATCGCTTCACAAGACTGGGGTGCATGAAGCTTATTGACCTGCTGGCACCTGGGTTAGAACATCAAACCCACAGGAACCATTCCCTGCCAGCAGGTCTTCAAGTCTTCATTACCCTCAAGTTCTTCGCGACAGGAGCGGTCCTAGACGACACAGCGTCCATCCACAATGTGGATAAATATACAGCATCGCGTACTGTGCATCGTGTGGCCGATGCTTTGGTTGGAATGAAAGATGAGGTAAGGTCTAGATCTAAGAAATATTATAATTTTTTTTTATGAAGATGATCACATAACATTAGATCCAACCAAGTCTTGTAAACTAGCACAAAAGTAACAGCCAATGCTAACAAGCTTTTGCGACTGCCATTAACAATTAATTCTGATGACCATCTTCTTTGACTTGGTTCAAAGTAAACGTTGGAATTGGAAAAATTACAAATTTAATACAATATTTGTGCATTTTTTTTAAAGGGAGGAAATCACATTTTGATTCAATTGCCTCTATATAACAACAGTTTGTAAGGAACTTTTGACAATCTGAGTTAAGTTTGTTGTAAAATGATGACATAGCAAAAGTCTGCTTGGGATAGGTCTAATTTAGTTAGGTGACATATGAACATCATGCCCCCCAGTCCAATTAGGGTTAAACTTTAAAGTCACTAGTTTTAGTTCATCACTGTCTCATATCTCTCATATTGCTATGTCTAGAGAAAATTTCTATTCGGATCCATTACAGAACTATGGCATTAACAAATTATGGATGATTAAATTGATTCCCAAATTTTCATTATCACAGTTTTAAAATGTCAAGGGTTAACTTTAAGATGGTCAAAGGTATTTCAGATGAACCAGACCTCATGATGCAAAAAAAAAAAGTCTCGCCATTTAGTAATACAATATTGGGATCCCATTACTTATTGGAATATGTCTTCTTCACTGAACTATTTTTCTCATAAAAGTTCTTTTCTATTTATTCATGTTGCCTATAACAATTAACATGACCAAGATAGTGATTATTCAGGTGATTGATTTTGTTTGATCATTGTTAGCACTACAATTTCAAAATGCTGCTTCTTCACCATTTCTTACACAATTTCGATTCCGTTTGCTAATTATATGATAGCAATAGGTTGGGGGGGGGTGGTTTGAAACTTTTACACAGAATTTTGACACATTTACTATGATAATTTATGCACATTTTTGAAAAATGGAAAAGTTGCTTCTTCTTCCTCATTTATTGAAAGATTTGGTTTATTATTATTATTTTTTTTTGCTCCATATGATAGATATACCTGAGGTACGCTGAACTTCTACACAGTATTTTGAAATTTTATTTTAAAGAGTCTTTATGGAAATTTATGAGATATTCAAAAATCGCACAAAATGCTTCTTCTTTGCTAGTTCTTATCCAATTTTGCAAATTCTCATACTTTTATTTAAATCAACAGGTCAGTGTCTCCTTTTCATGTAATATCTAACCAAATTTGCAATTGGCACTTCACAATATGTTTGTAACCAATAAATCAAATACACATTTTATTAGTCATTACATGGTCAACGCAGTTCAAGATAAAAATTGCATTAATTTTTTGCCGGATGCTGGATAAGCACCACATCATTTATCTGCTAGTCCTATCATGTCTTGGTTTCCAGGTCCCTCATCTCACTTTATTAGACAGTTGTTTACCTTTTCTAATTTTTTTCCAGCCGTAAAACAGTATTGTAAAATGGTGAAATCTTTATTTATACCCAAATTATTATTCATGTTTCGTTTTTTTTTCTTCAGAATCAGTCCGGAATAATGCCTCAACCAGGGATGCCAACTTGCTGGACGTGGAACAAGGAACCATCTCAAGTATGTATATCAACAGTTGCAACCCCCCAAAAGAGGACGTGCTAATGTCACAGTGTTGGATATGTGATAATATTGTTACAGATGGCATTCCATACTCTGATAATAAAAGATAGTCGTTAACACGTAAGACATCGTGTCCGGGTTTTATTGATTGAAGTTCAGGAACCCAACAATTTGGCGACGAGGATGGAGAGGCAGAATACATGTACAAATTTTTTGCCACAATTTTCGGCGAATTATGAGGAGTCCGAAGACTTTGACTGCTACATGGAACGTTTTGAACTATTTCTTGTGGCGAACGGATTGCACGTGCCCACGGACGTGGACAGCACTAGCGCCGAACACCAAGCCAACAACAAGCGCGTTGTGGCTGTACTATTGAATTCCATCGGGCCACACTTTTATGGGGTAGTCAGAGACCTGGTCTCGCCAATCAAACCCAGCGAAAAGACCTACGGCGAACTTACAGCGGTGCTTCGGAAGCACTTCAAACGCACGCCAGTCACTGTGGCGGAACGGAGAAAATTCCTGCGCCGGGACCAACAAGAGGGGGAATCACTGACGGACTACGTGGTCCAGTTGAAACACCTATCCATGAATTGCAACTACAGCGATAGACTGGACGAAAATCTCCGCGATCGATTCATAAGCGGATTGAGGAGTGAATCTGTGTCGTTAAAACTAATGGAAAAGGCAGGCGATGAACCTACAATGACGTTCCAGGCGACAGTCGATTTTGCCCTAGCCCGCGAGGTAGCGGTGGGGGAGGCCAAAGCAATGAGGGCTGGCAGTGCAAGCGCACAGGCGTCACGATCAGGATCAGGACCTGTATCAGTCCACGCAATGTATGGAAAGCCAAAAGGGACAAATTCAGTCCACACGATGTATGGTACGCCGAAAGGGACAAATTTGAAACAACACAACGGAGGACGCAGTAAATACAAGTGTTTTCACTGTGGAAACAAGCACAATCCTGATGTGTGCTGGTATAAGACAACTAAATGCAGGAGGTGTTCGAAGATTGGTCACATTGAACACACATGCCGCAGTAAAGACTCGACAGACTCAGAACTCACAAACTCAAAAACATGATAAAGTGAAAGACAGTAAACAAAAATATGGTAAATCAAGTCATAAGAATGTTAAGAATGTTAGATTGGATACAGGTACGGAGAGTGATGATGGGTCTGAGAGTGATGACGATGTTGAGTATGAGTTGACAATGAAATGTGATGACAAAAAGATAGGGCCCATAGTGGCACCTGTCAATGTTGAGGGTAGTGTAATAGAGATGGAAGTTGACACCGGATTGGGTGCCACAATGGCCCCAATGTCGTATTACACTCAGAAGTTGTCAATACTCCTAAAGAGGGAAAATCAACTCCCCCTAAGAAAGCGAGCACTGTTAACATGATGATATTGCAGCCCGTCGGGCTCAGCGATATAGATAACTCACCCTCTCCGGACTGGCTTGGAAGTTTCCTAGATAAATTTTATAAGCTGGGGGAGCACAGAGACTCTCTGATAATAAATAAACTCGAAGAAATTGCAGAGAAAACTGCATGCTGAGAACAAGGAGAAAATTGAAGCTTGCTGCATCCAACTGGATAAAGTAACACTGGAGGTGAAAAGGCTGAAGAAGAAGATATGATGATGAAGATTGGCAATCTAGAAAACCGTACTCGACAGAGCAGTTTGGTACCACATGGAGTCCTAGAAGTTCAAAAAGAAAATTGCTACAAAACAGTGAAATCATTCTTGAGCGATTTAGTTGGCGTGGAGGAATATGCCATTGAATGGTGTCACCGCACCCCAACCGTGTGGGAGCAGAAGATAGTGAGTAAGCCAAGAATCATCCATGTCACCTTTTTATTGTAGGCAACCAAGGAGAAGGTACAATTAGTTTGTATATATCTACCCTTTTTTCCTAGAACGACCTGAGTGTGTGTATACATGTGTTTGTTTTTACCTTATTTTTAGTATTTTCACATGTATGAGCCTGTATAACACACACTTCAATTTCTTTTTCTTCTATATGAAGATGATCCCTTATCTAATTGATTTCTGCTTAACATTTTTCTGTTTTAAGGATATGTTAGACTGTTAGTTGACTTAGTTATTAAAGGAAACAAGATATTGCTAATATCAGAATTTGATATTTCTATGAGCCAATGCAATTCACACCTGGGGATGGTCTTTTATACATTTATCACTCATGATGATTCCGGAGAGTGAGTTTACCACATAAGATGAAAATAACTGACTCGGCGATCAAATTTATGAAAGTAGTGGTCTTACAGCTAGGGAAGTACGAATTCCGTTTCAGGGTTTGTACACTTACACATTTTAAAATTTCCCTTACTTTTTATGACTTTCCAGAGCAGAAACTGAAAATGTCCACACCCATTTTTACATCTCCAAAGCATGTAAACATACATCATCGCAATACTTTAACAATAAGTTAAATCCATCCCGCTCCTACGTGGAACATCGGGCGCGCCTATCTCTGTTTCAGTAACCCTATAGACAACACGGCTGCACAAGACAGTTTGACTACAGTGGGGGGGGGGGGGGTTAGTCCTCTGGTAATCCCATGCATTTAACCCCCTACACCATCTAGAAATCTGAGCGTCAGGCTAAAGGCAGTAGGTACCATTTTTATAAAGGTCTTTGGTATGACCCGACCATGAACCCATATTGGAACCCGCAATCTCCCAGACCAGAAGCGGACGTTGTACTACTGAACCATCTCGCCCGGTCATCGCAATCATCACAATACTAGCAAGTCCCCAATTAGGGCTTTTTTAAAAACTATCTTGACTGAATGATATTCCCTAACATTCTGGCAGAAATTGATGAATTCCCTGACATTTTGCTTCTGGAAAAACTATTTTGCAATTACCGGACTTTCCAGAAATTCCGGACCTGTACAAACCCAATGGTTTTATCATTTAGTCGTTAGCACCAGACAGACACCTGTCCATTCCAGCCGCACCCTGCAACCACACCGGGGACGACGGGATGCCACGCCACGTCGATACACGCAGCATCTCCAAAACCATCCAGGGTCTTCACCAGGGCACTGTTCCTGAAGTTGTAGACGTACATCTTTCCGTCTGAACTGCTGCTCACGATCAGTCTGCCGTCCGGCGAGCAGTCACAGCCAATGTGGTAACCCTCGATCTGTCGATTCAAGATGACCAAAGAAAAAAATGCATGTCATCATGAACATCAGGCCCATGTCCAAGGCCATAAATTCACAAGAAAATAATAGAAAAAGAAATTTATTTAATAACTATAAATCTAGAAGCCTTCCATCAACTTGGCAAGTCATAGGATCTTGCTTTATTCCTTTGTTACTTATTCACAATAATTTAGACAGTGCCGTTTTCTCAGAAATTTGAAAATGATTTTACCTGTGCATTCAATATATTATCAGAAACATTATTTCATACATGCTTCTATGAAAAAACCTCATTCGGTTATCATGAACCATTAAAAAATGGCAATTTATGGAATTTATATTACATGACATATTGGGAGGTGCTCGCACGTGACGTCACAAATTCAAAACTTTAAAATCCATAACTCTCTTATATCATTCTTTGGTTGATTTTTGTCAAACCTTATTAATATGTTTCTCTCATTGTTCTGCTTTTATTAAAACCAACTTGATGTCAGGGTGAACCTTGCCTTTAAACAGCCTTGAATAATCATGCCATAACAATGTGTAAGAAAAATATGGCTTACCAGCTGAAATGCAATGAACTGAAACACTAGAAATGTTCCTAGCGCCCCCCCCCCCTCCAAATAAAAATGAATAAAAACTGCTTGAAAAATCAGATCGAAACAGCAGGTCAGCTTTAATTGCCCATTATTCTGTTTTAACTCTTAACATGCCGAAGTCACAGATCTGCACCAAATAATACACATAAAGTCCATAGAGGTTCAAATCTTCTGGCATGTTAAGAGTTAACAAAGAAAACAGTGGAGTGTATCTTTACCTGATGTCCCTCAAATCTCTGGTACTTGTTGAGTTTGTAAGGCCTCTTGGTAGAGAACAGTGCAATATAGTTGGCGTTAGACTGGGCCATGAACACACTCTCCTGTGGGTGAGCCTTTAGACTGGTGCACGTATACTTCTCCTGCAAACAAGATATTAATAGTACCAACAGTCTTAAAGCACACATGGGACAACTTATACTTTTGTGTACAAAGTAAAGAGTAGTTGTTTTCATGCAGTCGTGGCACAAGAATGTGCCCAGAAATTCATCTTTCTAGAAACAAAATTATCCTGAAAATTGCTCCAAGTGGATAGTTTACCAATGACCTCAACATATAACTTGAAAATGAAGGACTCATCACTTCAATTTCATTTTTTAATTTTCCAAAATTTTTGCCCAGTGTCCTGAACAATATTCTGTCCAGTCCTGTTTTGGCGGGACTGGATCATTCAATCCACATAATACAAACTTTGGGGGTTTTTTCAAGTGTTGGGCGTATGTGGTCCGTACAGCATTGCTCAGGACCACATACATGTAGGTAGTGGGTGTGATTTAAAGATTGTGTATTGAATTGCACACTAAATCACTTTGGCTCAGATTTGATCCAATGAAAGAAAGGTACAGAAAAAATACATTGTTCAAAATTTAGGATTCATTCATTAGATTTTGAAATATCAAAAATAAATCATTTGAAATTGGGCTGTTGTTGGAGTTGGAGTTTGTAATGGTAGTCTGGGTTTCAGACATTGGATGTAGCATTAACCCACTGATTTTGAAGAAGGTAGAGTCCAACCAGAGCAAAATATTGCTTGACAATCATCCAAATGCACTGGTGTGAGTTTTTCACCTTGGAAACTTTGATCAGCAGGTACAGTGCACTCTCATTATAAAGAACACTGATATAACAAATTTCCATTATAAAAAGAAAAATCTCTGGTCCCATAACTTGGATTTCCTTTGTATTCTATTGTTTTTGCAACCCTGACATAAAGAAATTTCATTATAAAGAAACATTTTCATGGGTCCCAAGAACTTCTTTAAAATGAGAGTGCACTGTATTCAGTTTTCATCAGATGATACACAAATTACTGCTTCTACTACCACTACAACTGCTGCTGCTGCTGCTACTAGTATACAAATAATGACTGGGCGGAGGCTGTTGCATCAAATTACCAGCCCGAGGTTGTCTTGAAAAGGATTATTTTTCCAGAGACAAAGTCGAGGGAAAAATTATCCTTTTCAAGACAAACAAGGGCTGGTAATTTGATGCAAAGACCGACATCACAGTCATTATTTGTTTTATTCAAGGTTCTGACACTTTTTGATAAAATTTTAATGAAGAAAATATTTTTTTTGTGGATGTTGCTTTGTATTGTATGTGTACATTTGCGCCTGTTCTACTTGTAATTTGTATGTTCTCTTTTTTTAAGCGATGTGAATAAAACTGAATTGAATTGAATTGAACTAAATCGAAGAATAATTCAATGTAATTTTGATATGAAATACTTGACCATATTTTTGACTTACATGATACAGTTGGTTTGAGACCAGTGCTGCCGTGTTAGTGTCCCACACCATGATGGTCCTGTCAGCACAATCTCTGCTCACAGTGTCACAAGACGCTACAAACTCTGCTCCACCGTTGATGAATTCCACGGCTAAGATCTGGCCCAGTTTACCCTTGTACTGATGAACAATCTCAAAAAATAAACAAAATAAAATAAAATAGAATTTCTCTTAATCTGTAATTCAGTTTTTTCACATATTATAAAGTGCTTAACTTCTTTTACAAGCAAGATGGGGGTGATGATATTAAACGGCCCCTGCATCCCAAATGTATGTTGACTTCTGTTGGTACTTATTAGTCTATACATCACCAAATCAATCATTATTTTGTGAAAATAAGCATCATGTATTTTTAAACATTTTTTAAAACATTTTTCTACATAATGCTAAGCCCCACCTCTAAAAAAAAACTCTTCAGATGATCTTTAATTCACATGTCAGTTGGTATGCATCATGGTGCTGGTTCTAATAAAATAGACCTGTTTACGGTACTAATTTTATGCATACTTTTTATACAAAAGTTGTTTGTGATAATCTGAATGCTTGCCAGATGCTGGCCAATACATGCAGACTGGATTCCAAGTATTGTGATTCATTTATTAATAGCATGTTAATGGAATATCTCATTACCAGGTCCTCGGGGAAAGAAACATCCATAAATTTGAATCCCTTAGTTTTCAGGTCTACACTGGCAATCTCCACTCCTTTATATTCTTTGTTAGTACTACGTATACCCATATACAATAGCATCACATTTTTACACAAAACCCCCTCTGACAGCCTTTGAATCGTAATAGTCATTGCTATGTCGGAGAGAAACATTTGTATAAATCATGATGTTGTTGTAGGCGTACATATGTGAAGGAGTGGAGATTATGCAGTATAGACCTGTTAAGTGATTCAAATCTATGGATGTTTCTTTCCTGGGGACCTGGTAACGAGATATTCCATTGACCTGCTATTAACAAATGAATTGCAATATTTGAATTCCAGTCTGCATGCATTATACTTGTTGCTATGTCTGGCAAGCAAGCCTCAGGCAAACGTTCAGGTCGTCAAGAACAACCTTAGTTTAAGAAGTATGCATAAAATTAGTAAACAAGTCTTTTCACCAGAACCAGAACCATGATGACGTACCAACTGATATATGAATTAAAGATGATCTGGGGCCTAGCTTGCATAAAAAGTTGCGTTTGAACGTAACTCTGAAAATCAAACGTAACTTTTGCGTTTGGTTTGGAGTTGCGTTCAATCACAAATTGAGTTTTATGCAAGAGGCCCAAGGAGAGTTTTTTTAGAGGTAGGGCTAAAGGTGCCTTTAAACGTGCATGCAAAACGGATAATGCCATGGCACTCATCGTAACGTGCCAATGAGGGAAATGCTCGTGGTACCATTCGTGACGGTGCACAGCTAGTAAAAAGTAAAAAAATGTTAAAACTTTTAAAAAGATTTTGGTATGACCCAGCCTGAGCTCGAGCCCGCGACCTTCCGGACGTGAGGCGGGTGCTCTAAGCACTAGACCATCACACCGGTTACAATCACAAGGATTAGAGAGTTGAGTGAGCTGCATACCACAGAATGGCACACCTAGGTACGCCATTATGTGGGGTGATATGGAATGATGTGCTCGTGTAAAGGCACCTTTAGCATCGTGCAGAAAAATGTTTTTAAAAAATGTTTAAAATTATATGATCTATATTTTTCTGAAATAATTTGTCATCAGGTGATGTACAGACCAAAAGGCATCAACAGAATTCAACACATATTTGGACTGCAAGGGCCGTTTAATGGTGTCATAATATTTGCTCGGGCAACAATTGCTTTGACCGTTTATTCACACACTAACCCTGACCTCAATCCTAAACCTATTATGAAATGGAAACCTACTGGCAACCCTCAATCCTAACTCTTTGTCTTCTGAGATATTGTCACCGGAGGGTCTGTCAATGAAGAAAATGTCAGGTAACCCTCATTAATATTTGAAAAGTTATATAGCTGTATCTATAGTAACATATAAATAAACATGATATTTCACCATAAATTTAATTGAACTTTATAAAAAAATACAACTCAATATTCAAAGCTTGTGTTTTACGATGACCATGTAACTTCACAATAATTTGTAAGAAGAAATATCCCCAGAATTTGGTTTCATAAATAAAGGTACAGACGAATCATGAGAACGAGTAAATTCATAAATACATCTACAGCACATTGTTATTTCCGTGTCACAAGTATTATTGCAACCATGTAAAGTATTATTCTTGGGCAAGGATACAGAATAACATTTAAAAAAATCAACACAGACACACAAATTGACTACTAAATTGCAGCATATAAGCCAAATGAATGAAGTGTTTTGGTGTTCAAAAATATGTACAATTAGGAAAAAAATTCAACACAGCGCAAGATTGACAGGCTGAGAAAAATAAACACACATGCACACACAGATATACAAACCCACACATGTACAATACAAACACCTACCTGCCTTCCTATTCACATACAAACATACACACTTACTCCGACTGAAACCCTTTTACACACATTCACACCCACAGAAATAACAAAATACACATAAAGTGTTGTTCCCCTGTCGTGCAATCCATACGATCGCCACGATTGCACATTCATAGCTGATTATGGAAATTTTGTATACATGTACTTCTGTAAAATTTCATGTTTTGATACCCTTTCTCAAAGCTTCAAAAATTTACAAGATGTGCCCTCTTCAAGCGTAGATTGCTAAATGAAGCACATTCAATCTTATCTGGTATACAGTGTGTCCCAGAAAAAAGGAAACCGGATTTCAGGACAAATATATTTTATCATAATGAATAATTTCTTTGATAAATTTGGTATCTTTGTAAAGCTCTGTTCTTTTATTTGATACACAACTCATTATTCATCATTCACGCATGATTGAATTAAAACAATGGACAGTGGTGCTACCAAAATTTCATTTGCACGCACAAGTTTCATCTCTGAGTCCATTTTCAGGGTAGTAAATGTAAAGTTTTCATAAATAAAAGCATAACATAAAAATTTCATAATTATCTCTTTTATCTGACACCAGATGCATAAAAAATGAACGATGTATGCTGGAGAACAAATAAAATCAAAACATGCTTGTTTTAGCACGATTTTTAAAATGTACACATTTTGAGCAATTGGAAGTGAGCTGAACAAACGGTTCACACACGGCTGACTTTACACAATATCTTGCTTGGGGCACAAAAATAGGCTCTGAATCATCTTGGCAAGGAATTTCTTGGTTGCTGGCTGCCAAATTCAGACAGCACGGTTAATGAATGCATTTTGAAAGATTTCTGAAAGCAAGTATCATTTCAAATTGTCTTATCTCACTCATGCATCGTTTAATTTACACAAATGTGGTATCATATGAAAGACAATAAAATAGGCTTTCTAAAAATGTCAAAGACATTCTGAGTGCTTTCAAACATGATAATTTGAATTTCAAATTTCTGCGTGCAAATGATTTTATGACTGTGTCCCTTCTGGTTGTCTTTGCTCAGACATGCATGAATAAAAAAGTTTGTAACTGGTATCAAATTAAAGAACAGGAAATATGTGCTTTCTAAGTATGTATAACTCAATTTACATATTTCTTATTAAGATATGAAAATATGTTCATCAATCTCGGTTTCTATTTTCTGGGACATGGTATATGTGGGCATGGTGATGGCTTTGTCTAAAGTTGATCCTGATCACCAAGATTTAAAAGCATGATCAGATGCGATCTTTCACGTTTTGTTACAATCTGATACAATGATCACGATATATAATTAATCTTGGTGATCGTAGAAAATTGTTGAACCATCCAAAATTTTGCTCCAATCAACACAATTGGCTGACCTTGAGACATAAGAATCGATAAGATCACCACAATTACTCCACGATTTCAATCATGGCACGAATCGTGACAGTGGAAACACCCCTTAATTTGTATAGTCCTGGTACCTGTCCTGTCCGTGTATCCCAGCAGTAGATTGTGGAGCCATACGTCCCGCTTATGAACAGTCCAGGGTCTGTTGGATGCCAGCTGATGCACGTCACATACGATGTGTGATCAAAGACTTGAAAGTTGGTTCCTAGAAAAAGAATGATATACATCAGAGTTAAAGGCTTATGACATTGGGAACACTTGACAATGCCTCAGAAGCAAATGAGTTCAGATATACACCAATGTATACACTACCGTGGGTGTTAATCTTCGCTGGAAGGATTTGTCTTGAATTTGTTTAGGCCAAGTAAAAAAATATATATGTTTCTCGTCCGAGTTTTTGAAAAAAATGAAAAAGAGGGGCTTTTTATTTTTTATTTTTTATTTTTCAAGATGGCCGCCATCTGAAATTTTTCGCATTTCCATGTACGTTCCAAATCAAACGAATCATCAAAATAATGAACATTGTAGTAAGTGAACATTATACAATGTTTTTACTAGCATAAAAACTGTAAAAAAAAAAAAAACGACGAAAAGGAAACAAAGGGCATGTACCAAACAAGCCACAGGCCTACTACCCTTCAAAAAGAAAGGGGGGATGACATATGGTCATAACACCCAGCATCCACGTAGTAGACCCTACTGCAGAAAAGGGGTATAGAATCTGAGTCTGACATGCCATGCCATACCATATACTAGTCTGGCTTCCAGACGTAAGAACTTATCCTATTTCCTAGAAAAATTAGGCCTACTATCAGTTGACTGCAAGTTGCATGGTCTGGAACCGAGACTAACCATATACTGGACAATACACTGAGTAGAAAAAAACGAAAAAACCAGGGGGGGTAAACTGCCATCAGTCATCAGGTCATGTATACCAAACCAGAGCTCCAGTCTATGGGCAACATACGCTTGACCAAGCACCTCTGTGACTTGACAGCCAATTCAAATGCCCCAGGCAAGGCCATATAAACATCACTGTGTTGGTGTGGAAGAGTGTGTGTATGTCATCAGATATCCCAATGGAATTTCGGCATTTTAACTTCTTTTTTAACTTTTTTTTTCTAACTTTGTTGAAAATAAAAAATAAAAAGTAAATTCAAGCGGCCCCAAAATCTGATGCGGGCGGGGACGAGAAACGTGTTTTTTTTACTTGGCCTTACTTAATGAAAATCAAGAATGAACATACCAGTACTGAATTACTCTTGTGCCCCAATATAAATTGATCTCATAGAAAGCTACGCGACAAATTTGCCTGTCAAAACAGCAGAATCCTTGCATAGTATACTTGATTCTAGAATAGTTTTACCCCAAGTTGAGGACTACCTCCAATCATGCTATTTACCTTATGATTATCAGACTATAACAAAGCAAATTTATCTTTTATCCGGGGGGGGGGGGGGGGGAACCCCGATTTTGTGGCTAGTAATTTACATTATAGCACGTAACCAAAGGGTACATAGGCATTCAAGTTAATATGAGTTATACGCTCATCTGAAAAGCGAGACTTTGCTTTTTCAGAGAGTGGTATAACTCGATGATAACCTTAAACGCCTTATAACCCTTTGATCCAATAATTAAAGAATATAGAACGAAAATACTCGGGGGTCCCCCCCCGCCTCCCCGCGAATTTTCTCATAAATCAGCTGTAATTAAAACTAGAGAATTCGACTGAGCGGCGCAACGGCGAATGGGTATGCTCCACCCATGACGCACCGTATGAGGAGCTATACTACCGTAAATTATATCCAGAGTTAGCAATCTACTGAACTGAATTATAGGTTGTGGCACAAGTTGCATTGACCTTTGACCTTGACCCCGACCAATGACCCTGTGACTCTATCACAAAATTTTCTCTTATTGGTTTGGAACTAACCACAGAAATTACATAAACATTGAGCACTCATCCTAAAATGAATTACAAGCCGGAAAGTGAAAGATTTGGGGGAGCAATCGGTCATTGACCCTTGACCCTTGACCTTTCGACTCCACTGTGACTTACCAAAAATTATTTGTCTTATTGTTTTTTGAACCACTAACCCCCCAATTACAACAAGCAATTAGAAAACTCCTTGACTTCGAATCTTATAGCCCAGTATAAATGGAATTTTGGGACATCAAGTTTATTGACCCTTTAGGTGACCCTTCAACTTTGACCTTTGACTCCTATGACTTACAAATATGTGTCTTTGGTTGAACTCCTAACCAACGAGGCAAAGTTTACAATCAACATGAGCACGGCCTCAGCACTGAAGTTACAAGCCGAAACAATGAGATTTTGTGATGACAAAAGGTCATGACCCTTGACCTTCTGACCCGTTTGCGACCTTTGACCCCTGTGACTCTACGAAAATATTTCCTTTTGTTTTTAACAACTAACGCCATTATATCAAACAGAGCACTGACGACTGTCGAAGTTTGAGAGTCGAGAGATGGCGGCATTTTTAGTGGAGCGGAGGAGGAGTTGGGTGCATGGTGGGGACGCTTGGGTGACCTTGACCCTTGGACGGATTTGTACCCAAGAAATCTAGATCCAGATGTCATCTTGCCTAATGATGGTTCTATTACACGGCCAGGCCCTTGTCCAGATGTATCATTAAAAAACTCCCTCGCTGGCGGTACGTCTAGTAATCTTGTTCAGCAGAAAGTGATGGACGCACACCACGGACCACGACCCACGGACCGTACGGTACGTACGGTACGTTAACGGAGCGGAACACCCGAAAATAATCTCCGCTCCCTTACGGCGGCAGGCCATATAAAAAAAACAAAGACATTGCAGCAATGCCATTTATCAAGGGATATGACTTTGGGGCTTAAAGCTTTCAAATAAAAACAAAATCCCTAAAACTTAACTTGGGCTTTAATTAAGTTAATGTGTATATTGATTTGCTATTGAGCAGCAGCAAAAAAACCTATCCAAAGTTTTCAGAGAAGAAGATACTAGATAGCCATTAATCATAAAATTGAAAACAAAAGAATTTCATCTCCTAATTTAGAATTTTTCAAATTACTTAACCTACCATTTCATGACCAAAAATATTAGATCAAAGCAGTAATGTCGTTTAGCTTAGTAACTATTCCACTATGCCTGTACATCTAGTACTGTATTGTCAGATTTTCTGTTCATGTTTTTGTTTTTTTGTTTTTGAGGGGAAGGGGTTGCTTTTCTGACTAGTAACAGGAGAAAATGCATTTATACCAACCACTCTGTGCATCGATCAGCCGAGCCGTCTTATCAAAGCCACAACTCAGCACTTGACGGCCATCAAGACTCCACCGGGCATCTTTGACTGCTCCCTCATGACAACGGAAGGTCTGCACACACCTCCTTTGAGTGGAATAGTCCCACACCCTCACGGTCTTATCCATAGAACTGGACAGCAACAGGTGGCTGTATTGCGGAATGCACCACTCAATGCGGGTGACAGGACCCTCGTGTTCGGCAAAATCGCACAATCTACGTTGAGGCGGTTTATTACTGGATGGCTGGAGACTGTGAGTCGTTATGTACGGATCCATGGCAAAAATGTCGGTTTTCTTAACATTCTCTTGTTGATTTTCAGCAATGTTCCCATTCCTGGACAAGCGTTCCAGCTCACTTTTTTTAGTCCTCTTTGACACATAAGGCTTAAGGACAGGAGCATTCGTGTCAAGACGACTGGTTACTGATGGATTTTCACAGGACTTCCTTTTTTGTGCATGCTGTGCAACATTATCACCACTGCTGAAAGATTGCTGTTGACTTTTTACCTGGTACAATCCCCGATTGTCACGATCATCAGAGCTACTTTGATAAGGAGGAGGGTACAGTTTTCTTTTGAATTCTCGATGGTGTTGCATCTCCTTGGGCTTCCTCCCAGCATGAGAAAGGGGACTATATGAATGATGTTTCAAACCAGGATCTGCGGTCATTTTCTTGGTGGTTCCATAGATGTTGGTATGAGATAGATGGGATGTGTATGGTTGCTGCAAATGCAAGAATGAACCATACCCTCTAGAAATTGACACCGTCTGCAGTTGCTCCTCATGGTGTGATGGTTTAAATGGTGTCCGATTCTGAGAACTGGCCACCGTTTGAACACTTGCACTCAAAGATTTACTGAAAATAGAACACGAGAAAAATATTACAATTTTGTGTTTCTCACAAATTTTTCACATTTTGAGTATTCTAGAA
>JZLH01S0312245.1:19404-34439 GCA_001188425.1 Eucidaris tribuloides
GGCCCAAAAATCGACTTCTGGCTCCTTTTGGCGTGACGGGTCACATATACTTTGATATTACTGATCACTGATTTCTGTGTGCATTACTTTTTCAGATACTGTTGTGTTAGTAAACCTGTAATTCTAAAGTACACCAATATATTCAATTTAATTTACATAGAAAACAAATTGACAGAATGCATGACTGTGAGAAATGAAGGAGTTGTCAACTTGTCTTTTCAAATATGAAATAATTGCTCTGAAATCTGAGCAGCAAGAAACTTTCTTTTGTAAAGTTGGTTTCCTGCCAAATTTTCACTGATGTTTAATCATGAGAGGATAAAACTGATGTTAAAATCTGTATTATACTTAGTGTCAGAGAGGATATTGTGCATACTGTGTGCTGTATAAATAATCTACTTTTTCATAAATTGTGAAAATATAACCCTTGGTTCATGATTATCAATATTTCCTCTCTATATTCCACAGCACCTGACGCCACTCTCTTCATCATCATAGGGGTCGTTGTGGCAGTCCTGATTATTGTAGCCTTCGTTGTTATTTTCTTGGGTAAGCATCTTTTGATACTATTTAATTAACTCCCTCTATTCTGTTGGCATTGATAATGTATTAAGTATGAACATGTGCTTGTGAAAAAGAGTACTGAAGTACTACTGAAGGGATTTTAACGATAGCTGGAATGAGAATGAAACATTGGGCAAGGGTGAAATTTTTAAATTTAAGGTCAAATCTGCCAAGCTTAAAGGTCAAAGGTTAACAAACTTTGTCCCCAAATACCATTTCTATCTGTATTTTCACTTGGGAATGGTCATTATTGATGTAACTTTGTGAATAGGTGTAAAAAAAACAAAAGACAAATAATTTTGTAGAATCAAAGGAGTCAAAGGTCAATGAACATCCTGAATTACCATTTTATGGGACAATATTTATTGATATGATTGGTGAATATTTTGCTGCCATGCTGAGTCTCCTTCTGCCTGATGAAGTGAAACCTTTACCAGATCTGGGTCTTTTATGGCCAGACAAAGACAAGATTGCTGTAAGTTTGTTCTGAAATTTCAGTTGCCTATTCTATAATTGTACTATTTTTTTAATGGTTCAATAAAATTGATAAACAATTAACCTGTGAGCAGCCGTGTGTTTATCCTTTACAGGGCTGGATATTGGCATTTTGGGGGCTGGCAAGTCGGGCAGATAAGTTTGAAAAGTTACCATTCGGAAAGGAAATTTACCTGCCCACAGGGGTTTATAGACATCATAGACTCATCATTTTACCTACCAGCCAGTCAGGTTAATTCATTTTGATCTGCCTGTCACAAAAATCACCCACCATGGGCGTGTTGGTGTGCTCTAATGTCCAGCCCTGATCCTATATCTCAAAAAATAACCCCCTTTTCTTGTTTTTTTTCTGTAGTTTGTCGACACAAAAGGCAACAGAAATCCTGGGAAGCTGGTGGTCAATTCAGAGAGGATTTGGAACTGGCTCAACTGAGGAACTACCCAAATACCATCATACGACAAGACAACTCCAACTATGCTGTGAGGTCAGTTTGCCAATCTTGGGCCATACTGCCAATGTCTTGGCACCAACCATTCTAAAAAAAAAAAAAAAAAACAATTCAGGTAGATTATTTTTTCTTTCAATGGCATAACTCTTAATGTGCCAAAGTCAGAAATATACACCACTCAATACATACAATGTCCACATAGCTGTTATTTCTATTGTATTCTAAGACTTAAACACTTTGTTCTTACAATTGCAGAGGTGATAATGGACAGGAAGTGATCCTTCCCATCTTCCCACGAGAACGCCTCAAGCTGATCACCTTCCTGGGCAGTGGTGCATTTGGTGAGGTGTTTGAGGGCAACGCTCTCAACATCTTGGGAGAAGGAAGTGGCGAAACCAGGGTGGCTGTGAAGGTAAGAATCCTGCGGCCTATTGCATAAAACTTCAACCAGTAAAATTTCTCTGCTTAGTGTGATTTTACCATTCCTTTCCCATAGGAAAAAAAACTCTCTGGTTCTCTGGTTAGTATTTCATGCAATATGTCCCAGGACTCATGGAATGAATTGCTGGAGTTACTTGTTTTATTAGAGCCAAGGTATAGTTTTGGTAAACGGTAAGAAATGAAATTTTTGCAATTATATTTTCAGATACACCTGCATGATCTATCAATTCCCTGAAAATTGCTGGCTCTCAAACCCTCCCAGTTTTGAGAAATTACCTGAAATGTAAAATTGGAGGGGGGGGGGACCCCAACATTTTCCATAGGCAATGTACATACCACACAATTTTCAGCAGGTTGGATGTTGTTTTCTGATGTCTGGGGTGACAATAGAATACTTTGTGAAAGACTGACAAAAATTTTGTCTGATCAACCAAAACTATATTTGTGCTTTAAAGCCAGTTTACAGATCCATTACAAATGGACATAAAGGCTGTGTTTTGTTATGTACACACCAGATCTTTTATGTTCAGATTTGATCCAACTAAAGGAAGGTGCGTAAAATTGCACTGTTCAAAATTTGGGATTCATAGATAAACAATTTTAAAATATAAATGATAAATCATTTGAATTGGGCTTTTGCTCAAGTCATGTTTTGTAATGGTACTCTAGGTTTCAGACACTGGATACAGCTTTCACCCACTAATTTTGAATTGGTAGAGTCCAACCGTAGCAAAGATTGCTTGACAGTTGTCCAACTCCACTGGTGTGAGTTTTTCAGGTTGAAACACTTTGATCAGCAGGTATTCAGTTTTCATCAGATACATAAATTAGGTCTGGCAGTCAGACTAGTTTAACAGCTGTATAAAATTCAGTGAGAAATGTTACATCAGTGCATTCTCTTTGAATTTTATTACCATTTAATTTCACAAAATATTTACTTTTCAACCCAAAGGCTTTTGTGAGAGGTGAAAATATATGTCAACCTTTTACATCATACATGATTTTAGATTTTGTGATTGATAAGTTCATTTTGGAGTGTACAAATAATGGATACAATCTTGAAAGCCATGATATATAGCATATGCGTAGATCTCTTTCAATCAAGTTACTTGTAATTTCAGTGAACTTTTATTTAATGTGTATTAATCCAAGTTTAATTTCAGTGTATTTTCAATTTAAGTCTGTGTTTAATGTGAGTTTAATTTGAGGTGGGATAGACAATTTATTTGGATACATGTATGTAATGATTAACTATTTCACCACCACATACATGTATTACTTGGATCCTCCCTTTCCATGCAGACTTTACGAAAAGGAGCTACTGACCAAGAAAAGGGGGAATTCCTGAAAGAAGCCACATTAATGGGGTGAGTATTTCTAGTGTAAAACCACCTTTTAAGAAGCATAATGGCTTACATCCCTTTCAGGCCAAGGTTAGCCTCTTGGTAGAATATATAGGACATCTGTATGAACCGTTTGGTCTCAAAGAACATTGACTGTAGCTTACTGGGTAAGTCCCATTACAGATTAAGAAAAAAGCTACCTTTGACAATCAGAATAACTGTCAGAATTTACCTGGGAGTCTCCCAGGTAAAACTTGGTATAAATATCTGTCTCTGGTGAAAGTCATAAATCAGCTTTGCGTCAAGAGTGCAAATTACCAGAAGCATTTGTGTGTGTTGTGGTGGTTTATGTGAATTTTCTTTTTGGTATAGACATTTTATGAGGGCCATGCATTAGCTTAATCAATCACTATTGAGAATTTGCAATGAACAAGCATCACCATCCGTTACCGGACCTCACTACAATCAGGTGTAATAAATTTGGCATGGCAGTACAAATTTTCCGAGCATTTTCTTCCCTGGAATGTTTTTATCACTCTCCTGGTGAAGTTGGTTTGAAAAAGGTTTTAAATAAGATAAGATCTTTGATTCTATAGACCGACATTCTTAATTTTAATCCAAATTAAGCAGCAGATCTGCTTGTTTACATACAGTGTCCCTACTGATCTTTATAACTTTCACCCCAATTTCATACTTGTGTCTGATGACAGTAACTTCAAGCATCCCAACATTGTGTCTCTGATGGGAGTATGCCTTGACAACGACCCACAATACATCATTCTAGAGCTGATGGAAGGCGGTGACCTCCTGACCTATCTACGGGCTGCGAGGGCCTCCTCCGCTGCCGCCAACAAGCTGAGCCCCCTGGATCTGATAGAGATTATTCTGGATGTGGCTAAGGGATGCGAGTACCTGGAAGAATTGCACTTTGTTCACAGGTAAAATATTGTAGTGAAAAATAACAGGACGTCACTTGCATTATGGGTCAAGACTATATTCAAATTTTTTGACTTCAAACATTTACATCTTTTTACACATGCACAATGGAATAATTATGAAACATAGAAGTGTAATCTTGCTGTTAATGCATTGACTTGAGTGTTGTAAGATATCTGAAGTTGAAACAAAGAATGTTTAGTTCTTATTCAAGTGATTAAATGTTAATTGTAAAAAAAAAAATTATATTTGCATGTTGTTCTCAATCTCCCAAAATCTCATCTTAAGATTGTAAAAATACTTTGGAAATATCAAGTGTAAAAGTACCAGTCTTGTAATGGAATTTGTGAGTACTGATTCTGTGCTTGTTAATACATACAGATGATAACAAGTAGTAAATCACACTTTTATACATTAGTCATTTTTAATCATCAGTACTCAATATTAAATTTTGTTAAATTGTAAGAAATGCTTTAATTAATCTCCACAGAGATCTTGCCGCTCGAAACTGTCTAGTCTCCACCAAGCTGTATGATGCCCATATCCGCGTGGTGAAGATAGGTGACTTTGGACTGGCACGTGACATCTACAAAAATGATTACTATCGCAAAGAGGGTGAGGGCCTCCTACCTGTACGTTGGATGGCACCGGAAGGACTAATGGACGGTTACTTCAGCGTGCAGTCCGATGTGTGGTGAGTAATGGACAGTTACTTCAGCATGCAGTCAGGTGTGTGTTTAGGCAAATACCACCAGTATGCCAGTAGATGATGATTAATGTTTGTGAAAGGTAATATTGCCAGATTTGGGGTTGGGAGGGGGGAAGGTCACCTCCCATGAAATGACCATCTGATGTTTCTGCCGGATGCTAGTGGTAGTTTGGAGTTCAGGGGTGTGCAACAATCAAACCGCCTCCTGACCCCAATTTCAGATGTAAAATATCAAAAAAACTATGAGAGAAACCAATTTAATTTGGTGGCATATAATGGTGCTAAATTATAGAAGCTATCATATGCCAACAGTAAAATTCTGAATATAGTACAAGGTATAATTGACACAAAATAAGAGTTACTGATTCATGTCTTTTAGCATGACACATTAACCAAGCTGCTGAGATCTGGACAACTTGTAATTTCTGAATTTAACATGTACATATGTCTGTGCACTTACAAACAAATCAAATACAACTGTATTTCTTCCCTTTTTGTCCTGCAGGGCCTACGGTGTCTTGGTCTGGGAGGTGATGACCAAGGGCCAGCAGCCATATCCAGCCCGGTCCAACGTAGAGGTCTTGAAATATGTGACGTCTGGAGGCAGGCTGAACAGACCAGATAGTTGCCCTGAAGACATGTGAGTTAGATGCAAGGTCAAAGGTTATCAGAAAATGCCACATGGTCACAACAAATGACCTGTCATTATTGCAGTTTTATAAGAATTGAAAGATTGTGGTCTTAACCCATTGACTGTGAGATTCTGAAAATCCCATAGACATAACATTGGACACATCAGGTTTCAGTAGTCAATGGGTTAATTTACAGTGTCATATTGGTTTTTGTTCAGATTTGATCCAGGTGGAGAAAGATAAATTGAATGACCGTGTTCAACATTTGGGATTCATCTGTCTTATTAGTTTTTGAGATATAAACAGTAAATCATTTAAACAAGGGGTATTTGCATGCTCTATTTTGTGTGTGTGTGTGTGTACAAATAATCTGGATTCTAGATCCAAAGATGTTAGTTAATCTGCTGAACTTGATAATCCACTAATCTGTGTATAGCAGGGGCTGTGTGGTACTGGTTTAACTGCACTGGTGTGGGTATTTGACTTTGTATGCTTTAATCGCAGACTTGCCAACTGTCCCTATTTTCCAGGGACACTCTCTATTTTTGGCAAAAGAAATTGCGCTTTTTACCAATTTTTCAGATTATGTCCCTATTTTTGCAAATATTGGTCTGTAGCAATGCACAGAATATTTAGAAATGTCCCTATTTTTCACATTTTTCACTTAATTTTGTCCCTAATTTTTAGGTTTGAAGGTTGGCAGGTGTGCAATCGGCAGGTATTCAGATTTCAACAGATGATACCTGAATCATATCTGGCAGTCAAAATATTTCAAATGTCATGTAACACTTTTCAAATTCCAAGTGTTTAACAGGCCTAAATTACATAAAAACAGGCAGGTCTGTACAGTGTATATCAAAACTTTGAAGTTAAAATGTGTAATATGTTTTTTTCTCTTTGTGTATAGATACCAAATTATGCTGAAGTGCTGGGCGAAGTCTACAGAGGACAGACCGTCATTTAAGTTGATCCGAGAGATGGTGCAAGATTTCAGACGCAAGTCGGGTCCAACAGGACGGGACAACTTTGGATTTGAGAGTCAGTATAATTCTTAAAGACGCTATGTAACACTGTGGAAGACACGTTTCAAAAATTGTCGAAGTTTGCTATCTGACATATCTGACAGTGTTTGAATGGACAAATAAACACCTATAGAACACAAAAGTTTGGACAGTAATGCTGTCACTAGTACAATATGTGCAGATACAAATTGGCACATTAATTTCCTATCGGGCGATAGGAAATTCTGCAACACAGCAGTCTATGAGGGAAAGCTAGAATGGTTCCTCAAGCTGATTTTACTTTAAAGCACTTACTGATCTTTTAAAACTGCAATTTTTTCCAGGCTTCATTTTAGACCATCAGTCAGAGACACTGGTACGCATGGGGAATCATGCAGCTCAGATTTTTTAAACTTGGAAGCACTGTTATACAGTGCCTTTAAAGTGAAATAACTCTGAAAAGGCATTTACGTGATTGAGAGAAGTAAAAAGTGCCTCAAGAACCAAGGGTTAAAACATATATCAATATATACACCTGCTGGAGTGTATCTCCTGGCTGGAAGAATTAGTCCTGAATGTGTTTACTTGTGGAAAAACAATAGTTTATATACCAGTATCTAATATTATGGTACCCTGATAGAAATTGATCACATACAAAGCTAAACCAAAAAAATCTCCTTCCACATTGACTGACGGTGATTGTTTAAAAATTGATAAATATTTGGCCGTAAAATTTAGACAGCAGAAGCCAGGAACAGTGTATTTGATTCTAGAATAAATTTATCCCAAAGTGAGGCCTTCTCCCAAACATGTCACTGCCCTTTAATGTGTCATGTTGCAAGTAATGTTGTGTACAAAAGTTGTAGAAAATGGTGTACCCCTTTTAATAGTGTACCTTATATCTCAATGTTATGAATACTTTTAATATTACAAGAATTTTTGCAAAATCATGTTTTATTAGGTCAACAGAAATAATGAATTGAACAAAAATTATGACTTTACTTTCCTTTTCACTTGCCTCTATAAACGTTACAAATGTTTTTGATGTAATGATTATGACAGGAGACAGTAGAGCACACATTTACAGTAGCTTTCAAATGATACCACAGTAGGAGGTAGGACCACACAAGTTAAAACTGTAAAACTGATAACTACTCACTTAAACCACCACAGGGAGGATGCATCTAGCTCAGATGAGCATCATGCCCCTCCCCCCCCCCCCGCCTTGTTTCAGTGAAGCTATAGTGAAATAAATTGATTATATGTTGAGTCTATTTCTGCCAACCTTCATAATTGTTTACAGCACACAAAATGTTTTGCTTTATCCTTTTGTGCAGATGATAGTAAAGTCAACTACTCTGCCGTCAAGAAGGACATTCCACCCGAGATGGAAGACTACCTCTTACCAATGGACAGCAAGGGCGCCATCGCTAAGAAACCACTCAACGTAGAACTACCGCCTGACATAGACTATGACGAGGCCGACAAAAAATTTGAAGAGGAAAGCTTGAAGAAGAAAGATAGAGGGAAAGGAAGCAAGAAGAAGAAAGATCCAACGAGTAGTCCGTTCAGCAGCCTGCGAGGGCGACTACCTGGTGCCACGGGAGAAGCCAGTCGGCCACGACTTGAGGCGGCATTGGAGAATTTGACCAACCACCAGGATCGAAGTCCTGATATTGAAGACCGGTATCTGATGTATCCAGTGGGGTCAGTCAGTAAAGCGACAGGTGCTAAGATGGCCACTCCAGACTCGTCGTTGAGTAGGGCAACAGGGGCGCAATTAGCTGGTGAGGCGGGTGAAGGCCCGAGTGGGTATGCCCGCGCTGATGTAAGTCATGGCCCAAACGTGCTCTCGGCAAGCGTTGCCGCGAACGGTGATGCACCAAATAGGACTGAAGAGTATGAAACGAAACCAAGGAGGCATCCTAATCCATTCCGGGCCACATCGCTGGAGGAACTAGACGGCTATGACAACCTCACACTAGGTGCTAGTGCAGGTGTAACTACAGCCGACTATGCAAATGTATGATCATTCCAAAGTAATTACTATAGACGTTTGAAAGCATTTTAAGTGCCTGTCATACATACATGTAACTCATTGAATGGAAGTACTCTGTCTCTATTATTTATGTATTGTATTGATTTGGAAATGGATGTGGTGTTTTTGTAGGAGTCTTCTAAAAGTACCAGTAAATGATGACCATCTTTGTTGATAAGGTATATTTTTATCATTTTGAAGCCAATGCACAGTCAAAGTAAAGATTGAAGTTGTGAAAAACATTTTTTTCTTCTAGTGTGCTACTCAATGTTTTGCATGACATGAATTATTTTCCAGGTAAGCTGACCAAACTTGAAGTACTATTTGAAATTTTTTTATCGGATAAATTTTACAACAAAGTACTATATGTCTTTTCTGTGTGAAAATGTTTGTACTGATATGTGTTTCTATTCCTTTTTCCAAAAAAAAAATTAATAATTTAAAAAGACAATAGTAAAAGGCAGATATTGCAACTATTGGTATTTTGATTGTTTTTCAAAGTGAATAATATGGTGCTTATTTCAACATTGATGCATTAATTTTACCTTTTTTTCTATGAACATATTTATTCAGACAACTGAAAATGTATATGAAATTATTTGTAAATTACAAATCCTCAAATATCAGTATGTTAGTATCTTAGCAGAGCACATAATGCAAGTCTGTCAATGTTACTGTAATTACAACTTCAGTTCTGCACCAAAGAATGACATATATAAATATGACAACAACAACAATAAAAATAAAAACCGAGTAACCTAAACCCAGCTTTGCTGAGAAAAAAACCCTGCAAATGCATTGCATATTTCTGCTTTTAAGTAATAGGCTAACATTGTGGAGCTTCAATTTTAAAAATTGTCAAACTTTGCTATCTGAGCTACATAGTAGTGTTTGAACAGACTAGTACACACCCTAGAATACAAAAGTTTGGAAGTTTATGCTGCCACTGGCAAGATATGAATGAATAAACAATTAGTACTCAGGGCGAGTAAAAAATAGCCTAGATCCACACACAGTAAGTCTATGGGAGGAAATGGGCAGGTAAATCCGATCAACTTACGATTTTCACTTTTTTAAAGCACTAAATAATTATTTTGAAATACAATTTTCTCAGGGCTTTATTTTTAGACCTTATCAAAGACACTTGGCGCATGGAGGATTATGTAGCTCACATTTTTTAAATCGTGGTAAATATTAGCCAGTGGCTTTAAAGGAAAACATTCTCAAAGAGATCAGTACATATTTTTTTTGTGTCAATTTACACACTATTTTTCTGTAGAATTTCAGGATTTCACAATGCCAATCCCCTGTAGATTCTGTCTTATGATGTGATTATTTTTGGTATTAATCCATCACAATCATCAGTGATATTGCTGTTTATTTCTTGTACATGATGCAATGTTGTGCTTGTGAAATTTTGAAAACATCCAAAATGCTATAATAACCCATTTCATACAATAGACAGGTAATCATATTGTGTTATGCCATGGCACCACACAAAATACACATAATTTTCTTTCGAAAGCAAATGATTCTGTGACAGGGGGTACAGTCAAAATCCCATGACATGAAATGGCTTTCAATCAGGCTTTTAGACCAAATTGTTTTCATATTTGTTAAAATTTTAATGTTACCATATTTATTTACAATTTAATGTTAACCTATTTATCTTTGTGAAACTCTTATTTTTCTTATCCATTCCCCACTCTTTGTTGTGTATCATGTTCATCTTTGTGCCTTGGGACCAAAATAGATTGCGTAATGTTGTTTTCCTTTTTATTCAAACCAAACTTTGCCGTGTTTGTTTATGTTATTATATTTCCTGAACATTTTCTATTTTGGTAATATACATTATTATACATTTGAAATACATTGTTTGATATAGGTCGATATTCATGCTGTGTAGTTTGTAATGTGTGTTTTCTGGCTCGGTACTTCTCTAGCATAATATGCTGCATTGTAGTTGTTCAAATGAAATTGAAATCAAGTTCATATGTGTTAGATGCTTTAAATCAAATCACAATATATATGTGTGCTGGTCATGCATTTTATAAAATTCTGCATTTTGATTTTCAACATTGATGAAATATCAGTTCAGATTAAAACATAAACCAAGTCCAATGAGGACTTGTCTTTTAAGACCACTAAATGTGACTCACTTGAGTGTACTTTAAAGACAAAGGCTAACATTGTGAAACTTTTAATTTAAAAAACTGTAAAACTTTGATATTTGAGCTACATAGTTATGCTTAAATGGACAAATACATGTAAACATCCTGGCATACAAAAGTTTGGAATGTTATGCTGCTACTGGCATGGTATGCATGGTTAAACATTGAACCCAGATTTACTGCTCTGCTCTGAGTACAAATCAGTTAGACCTATAGCACAGTAGTCTATGGGAGGAAATAGACAAGGTCAGCAGAAGGTCACACTGAATACTATTTTTCACTCTTTACAACACTAAATGATCACTTTGGAGTACAATGTTTTCAGAGCTTTACTTTGAGACCTTTTCAAGTAGACACTTGGAGCATGGAGGATTATGTAGCTCACATATCTTAAACTGTGGTCATTGTTATATTGTGTCTTTAATATTATCAGAAAAAACAACTCTCCATAAAAGGCACTTTTCATATTTCCACTGGATGGTCTGTATAGGAAGTTTGACTTTGACAAACTTAAAAGAAATAATAAACAACTCTCCATAAAAGGCATTTTTCATATTTCCATTGGCTGGTCTATATAGAAAGTTTGACTTGAACAAATTTAAAAGAAATAAAATATATTTAAAAACAAAACTTCTTAAGAATATTATAGGATGATGTGTATGCATGTCAGGAAATCAATATTGTAGTCTTATTATCAACAATGAATACTTACAACTTTGTATGGAATATTAATTGTGTGAACTGGTACTTATATTATTGAGGAGTGTTTAAAGCATATAGGAGAATATGATTAAAGGAAAGTAGATATTTATATTGGTGTTTTTGCCCATCAAATGTTGAGATATGCCAGCTCCTATGAGTTATGTACTTTTTATGATGCATTATTCCAATTGAATTTCAGGTAGGGTCAATAAGTAGTGATTCAGTAGTGAAATTTGTATTTTATTGGGTCGTTTGCCAGCTGCAAAATACTTAAATGTTACTTTGCAAGAGCTTTGTGAGTCGTTATTACATGCAACTATATCAGGAGGTATCTTTGTCGCAAGAATTGATTCAGGTCAATTAGAATTTCTTGAAATTATTCTTTGCAATATTTTTTAATGTGTAAATAAGAAATACCATACAAGGTGTGACAAAAAAGAAATGAAACTGTGACAGCCATGCCTATGATGCAAAGTCAATCGACTGATCACCCATGTTACTGTGTTGCACAACATTTTCATCAATATTTTGGAAGAATATTGTTTATATATAGGATCTTATTCTGTTTACCTTCCCAACCGGGTGTCTTGAGCTTCTCCAAGAGGCTTATGGAGGAGATGTTGCCCGCGACATTGCTTTTTTCTCCATAATCCTCCTGGTATTTGGAAAAGTTTGAAACAATTGGTTGATCCCTGCCCAACTGGATCAGCTATGTCAAATTGATTATACACTCCATGTTTGTGCTACCATTAGAATAGTGACGGGGTGTAGCAGGGACGTACCACATAACAGTCCGAGAAAGGGGCACAGAGTATTAAAGATAGGTGAACAATATTTGACCAGAATGTTGATGAGTTATTGTGCAACACAGTGACATGAGCTGTAGGTTGATTGATATTGCATCATAGGCATGGCTGTCACAATGTCATTTCTTTTTTTGTCACACCTTGTATAATATGCTACATCTCAAAATGGCATTACATGCACAGCATTCAGCAACAGCTTCACATATGAGATTAGTCTCATTTGGTCGAATTACAATAACACGCCTTAGTATGGGCATTTCTGTTTAAGGGCTTAGTAGGGATCGATTTTGTCTGTTAGTAGATATATTTTTATTTGGGCATTGGTATGAAATGTTTGCATTGTTTAGGTGATAGCTCGTATAGTAGGCATTAATTACACAAATTTTGTTTTCTTAATCGGAAACATTATTATACAGTGCCTTTAAATGTAGAAGGGTTTTATAAGAGACAAAAAGTTTATTTATGTTGATGTACTTGCAAATGTGTTCACTAATGAGTACATTGCATTGAGAACTACAACAATACAACTCACTAAATGTAGGATATTTATCAACATATTAAAATAATTAGTTATTTAATGAGGGATACTAGAGCTTCGTCTTTGTAATTTGCAATGTAGGAATAACATGCTGCGTGTTTGTGTCAGAAAAATATTTGTACATTATGTTGTGAATGTTATGTAGTTGTGATTGTGTTAACTATGTGTATACTACATAAAGACTAAAGTACTACAACTAGACATAGAAAATTGTGCTACTAATTTCTGAAATTGAGTACTTGTAAAGACGAATTAAGAATGTAATTTATGTGAATATTTAATGATTTTTATCCAGTCAAATGTATTCAATTATACTCATTCCTTTTCAAAGTGCCTTGCATGCTTTGTAGATATTCAATAAATGAATTGTAAATATTTGTAGTCATTTTGCGATATTTATAAATTTTATATAAATTGTATTAATGTTTTCAATTCCATATACAAAAAAACGAAATGTACTTAATGACATATTTTTATATTGCTGTTGCCAAACTGTACTCAAATATTCAACATAAATCAAATTTTTAGTATTATTTATTCCATGTCTACGTAACATGAAAAATTAATGAATAAAGTACTTCTACATCACTGAGAAAAAGAATTGTCTTACAAAGACTCTGAAACAAATTTCACATTTTGAAGAGCATTGAGTTTTCTTGGGGGGGGGGGGGGGCGAGATAGTACTCGACCGTGGAAGAGAGTTGGAGAAGGGGGTTGAATTTTCAGTATAAAATTATCTTGTCATTATAACTTATTCCAAATGCCTGGATTTAGAGGTGAAATGTTTTTCTGATGTTGTCATTCCGAATATATTTAAATTTATCATTGGTGAAGGTAAGGCTTATTGTCATCAAATTTGTACTGGTTTGGTAACTTAATGTGGTTTGTACATGGATATATATTATATATATTTACAAATAAATGATGAAAACAGAGAAAAATGTCTTGATGAGTGTGATTGCAGTACATTCTCCATATAAAGACAAGATTGGATCACATGTTTTTGTTCAAATATTAACAGCATATAAAAAATATAAACTCTTGAAACAAAGTGAACAAATTCATATTATCCTTGAAATATGAACTTCAAGTGATATTCTTTCCTTGTGGCCCCAATTTTATGACGTCACGTGATGAAAATGAAATTTGTTAAAATTTGCTTGATTCACTCAATTAGTTCACTAAAAAATACTCAAATTAGCTAGAATTTTTCGTTTCACTCTACAGTCGTTTAAATAGGTGAAACAATTCAATATATTTGATACAGAGTAGAGCAACCTTTCTTTCTCTAGCGACATTTAAAATAGTCCGTTATGTTTGTGCTTATTGAAAAGGCTTTTGGCATCCTGTAGAAAATTCCAATTGTATATACTGTCAACAGCTAAGATAGTCCCTAGTTGTGTGTGTTGCTAATATGTTTGTGATTGTGTGTGTGATTGTCCCTGGGGGGGGGGGGGAGTTACTGCCTACTAAGTAAACGGCGAGTGTGCCGCTCTAATAGGTGACTTTTTCGCAAAAATCCTTTAACATGGGTTATGGTCTTTGTAAAAAAAATCCTGAAAATGGGTCCATGATTTTGAAATTTTACCGATTTACACTAGATATTTCGCTATTTCATCGCCTAAAATGCTAAAAAATGCCACTTTTCTTAATAAAAACCATTAATAAATAGGTACCATTCGCGCCAAAATGACGCCTTAAAAAAGGGTCGCGGCGTTTTCGACTTAGCGGCACACCCGTCGGAGCCAATTTCTGAGTACCCCGCCCCCCCCCCGTGGTGATCGTGTGTATACATGTGTTTGTGTTTGTGTGTATGTGTGTGCTTGTGTTTGTGTTTGTGTATATGAGTATGTGTTTGTGTGTGACGTCATATTTTCACATATCAAACACCATTAGTAATTGGTCACGTATTTTTCCTTCTCTCTCCTTCTATTCAAGACGTGTTTTTTTTTAAGAATTGATAAATTCGTTTGTAGTCCTCTGCAGACGACATTTCTGTCATGTCATATTGCACAACATTTCTCCATCGACTTTGAACATGAATTTTCCTACATTTTCATTGTCCAAGTTATCAAGAAAGAAATTGACATTTGGCGTTTTAAATGGTATGTCGCTTCATTTTAGATTTTTGTAGCCCTAATATACCTGAGCGACAAGCGGAAAAAATTCCATTTTTTTTATGAAAAGCAAAATCAAAAGTTCTGAAATTT
>JZLH01S0312267.1:12021-26041 GCA_001188425.1 Eucidaris tribuloides
CATACTTTATTTGTTATGAAGACACTTTGCAAAGAACTTGGGAGTATCAATGAAAATATATCTTTCAACTATGTTATATCAATATCATTTTCATGCAACGAACAGCTCAACTTTAACATACCGTATTAAAAAATTACACAAGACCTGCAATAACAACGTTTTTTTGTCTCCTGCCCCAATAAATGCGAGGAGGCAGAACATAGGCCATGCTACATTTCACAAGTACTATGTACAACTGTAGTTCTCTCCTTCATAGTAATGGTATACTCCATCCATGCTCCCTTTTTTAAAGCGGATGAGGCGCTGTGCTTTAATGGAGGTGTTTCATATTTTTTTTATTTGGCGACGAGGATGGGATCCGAACCCACGCGTGCAAAGCACAATGGATTAGCATCTGTGAATACTTTGATGGCCTCATTTGGATCATAGTACGCGATGGTGGCACTATCTGTCAATCTCGCTTTGAGCTCCTGGAACACTTTTGTCTGCTCAGGTCCCCATGTCCACTGTGCGTCTTTCATGGTGAGATGACGGAGAGGCTCACTAAGCGTTGCAAAATTGTTGATGAACCTCACACTGTAGGTCATCATGCCAAGAAAGCTGCACACTTGTGAGGCATTTGTTGGAGGCTCTGCATTGCGGATTGCCTCGACTTTCTTGGGGTCAGGTGAAACTCCCTGACTCGAGAAGACGAGACCGAAGAACGCGATCTGCTTAACTCCGAACTCACACTTCTCCCAGTTGACAGTCAGTCTGGCTTTTTGGAGCTAAAAGCTCTTATTGGTAATGCTAAATAATTTTTCTGTTTGAACTTTTTAAATGCCTTGATTACATCATCGGCTTCCCAATCCATCATTGGGTGCAAAACACATTTGCTGGTGTGGCTGCAGCCATGGACGCAGCCATCTTAGATTTTCTCTCAAATCTGAAGGCAAAGTGATGCTGAAAATGTCAATTTCAACCTTGTATCGCACCGTCCCAATGGTAATGGAACGGTTTTCGACAAGTCACCACTGCCACCATGTTGTCATGCAATGTCATGTTGTGGTTCGAGACAATAAACTAGTGAATTCAAACATCAAGATGAAATACATGTTTATTTCTCAATGTTGCATGGTACACATATGAGTAGCGGAGTAATACTTGCATGCATAAGTAGTGTTGTGATGGATGAATGCTCATGATAATAAACTAGTGCCATTTAGTATTTCAACAAATAACAATATGACTTCATAATAATGAACTTTATGTTTATTATTCAGTGTTACACAAAATGCATGATTTCAGCATGCACTGAGCTTGAAAATTGAGATATGTAAGGTTATTGTGTGCGTCATCCAGTAATAAGTAAACAAACTTCACATAACATTGTAAATTTGGAAATTATGAATTGAAAAAGAGCTTGTTTCTAAAAAAAAATAATTACAAACCCAGCAAATCTTGTATATTTTTGCATGCTTTCTTATCAACACAAATACATTTATTACATTTCGGTTTTCAATTTTGCACTGTTCAAAATATCTATTTGTGCGTTACATGTGACATTGTGATGCATGTTTTTTCTTTGCATTTAAAAAAAAATTGGGGCTGTCTATAATCACCTATTTGCACCAATTTCATGCGACATAATACATGCTCAATTTACTGTTGGTGATTTCATTTTATGTTCTTTATGTGCTTTGCGATCTCTCTAAGTATAAAATTGATCCCAGATTTATGCAAATTCAAAGGGCTAACATTGCTTTTTGCCTTTTATAATAAGTGCATAATATGTTTACATGTAATACAACACAATACTTACACAACTTAAATGTTTACATTGAATGTTTTATTTGTTTGTTTATAACAAAATTTTGATATAACAAAATAAAAGTGCCAGTCCCGAGGATTTTGTTATATGTTATGTACTGTACGTCATATACTTCAATTAAAGAGTGATGCATACAATCTTTGCAACAGTAATGGTTTCATTGTAGGATCAAGTATATCATTGGACATGTTGGCTATAATAATACCAAAAAATAATTCTATTTGTACATTTGTCACAAGAAAAGAAATTCATGTAATTAAAGAAACTATATTATGTTGAAAAATGTATTCCCATAAAAAATTCACCTTCTCACCCATTTTCAGTTAATGTTCTGGTTTATGCAGAATGCAGACGCATACTTTATTTTGTAGAAAGACACTTTGCAAAGAACTGGGATGATCAATGAAAATATATCTTCAACATGTTTATCAATATCATTTTCATGAACAACAGCCAATTTAACATACCGTATTAAAAATTACACAGACCTGCAATACAATTTTTTTTGTCTCCTGCAATAATGGAGGAGGCAAACATGGCATTGTACATTTCAAAGTACATGTACATGTATGTTCTCTCCTTCATAGTAATGGTATACTCATCCATGCTCCCTTTTTTAAAGGGATGAGGGGTGTGCTTTAATGGAGGTGTTTCATATTTGATTGTTGATTTATGAAACAATTCAGAAAATAATGGTAGGGTTGCACCTCAATCTGAGGTCATACTTATTTTTTCTTCATGAATACCTCATTAATAACATAACCATATATATACTTGTATAATATGAATGAAAACATTTATCCCTGTTAAACAGAATTATATCAAGACGTATGCATTGATAATGTACTATATGGATAATTAAAGTTCTTCCAAAATGTTGTAATGTATACAGATTTTGTGTTGAAATAGATTTGTGTCAGCGGAGTGTTGATCCTCACAGTAAATCAAAGATGAAATACAAATTACAGGCGTCTCCCGTTATAATGAAGCCCTCAGGACCGGCAGTTTTCTTTTGTTGTATCGAAATTTCATTATAACCAAACAGTAAAAGTAAATGAAAATATGTAGATAATAATTTTGGGACATGAATTTCTACTTTGTTGTAACAGGAATTTTGTTTTAACTGTAGTTGATATAACGGGATTACACTGTACAATGAACTGAACATACTCACTAAAAATGAAATCCTGACTTTATCTTGTACATTCCATCACTCCTTGTTGTAGGGAATTGTTTGATTGGGCAATTTACCCCAAATTCTGTGATGACAATGTCAACAACTCCCCATTAGTTTTCTGCTCAATGTTAGATTAATAGTATTATTTGAAATGTTAATTGAGAATATTTATTCTTCAGAAAAGTATGCAGAATAATTTTAACCCTAACATACTTCAAAAACAAAGAAAAATAAATTGTCATTTTGTTAAAAAGTATTGATTAGTTCATATTTTTGCTTGTTTGATTCTTCCTTCATTTCTTTCTGTCTCCCTTTCCTTTAAGACATCTGTTAAAAACTTTCATTTACAAGTACATGTCTTGATAGCTGATGTATTTATAGCTCATGGCATTGTATGTAGTTTCTACTGAATTCCTCACAGGTAGTATATGTTTATGTTTGTGTGTTTATGTGTTTGTGTGTGTGTGTACATGTGTGTTTGTGTGTATTCATGTGTATGTATTTGTGTGTTTATAGTGTGTGAAATGTGTGTGTGTATGTCTGTGTGTGTATTTCTGTGTGCATGTGTGAATGTATATGTGTGTTGAGCCACATTCAGATAGAAAAAGGTGTAGCTGCGGCGGCTCTGAGCGGTCTTGAAACCCTCCGATGACCCCCTTCAGATAGCACAGAATTCGCGTAGCAGCTATGCCTTTTCGCCGTCTTAAACCATTCACACAGCAACCAAAAAGATGGAGTCACTACTAACCTTGCAAGACCGGAACAGGAAGTGTATATTAATACGCACAATTTTCTTTCGTTTTTCGGCGCGGATGTTGGTGAACTTTGCATGCATCACTGCGCAACAAGTAGCAGAGACGGCTTAACTCATTCAGACAGAAGGTGAAGCGTATCAGCTACTCCTTTTCACCGGCTCTGAAACACCTCCGCAGGTGTTTCAGAGCGGGCTCAGAGCGGGCGTACTTAATACTCCTTTTCACCGGCTTAAACCATTCAGACAGAAAGTGGAGGAGTAGCAGAGCTGGCTCTGAGCCGGCGAATTTGGGCTGTCTGAAGGTGGTTTTGGTATGTGTTATGTTTGGTTGTGTGTAGTGATATAGACTAATACATATTTTTCTAGTATTATTAATTATAGTGATAAAATGATTACAATGATACTACTACTAGTAGTACTACTACTACTACTACTACTCCTACAACTGCTACTATTATGCCTATGTCTACTACTTCTATTACTACTACTACTACCACTCCTACTACTACTACTACTACTACTACTACTACTACTACTACTACTACTACTACTACTACCACTTCTACTACTATTACTATTACTCATGACTACTACTTCCACTAAAACAGCACAACTAGTATTACTACTTTTACTACTATTACTACTACTACTACTACTATACATGTAACTATACTACTACTCACTACTACTACTACTACTACTACTACTACTACTACTACTATTACTACTACTACTACTACTACTGCTACTACTACTACTACTACTACTACTTGTACTACTGCTACTACTACTATGCCTACTTCTACTACTTCTATTACTACGACCACCACTACTACTCCTAGTACTCCTCCTCCTCCTCCTCCTCCTACTACTACTGCTACTACTACTAGTACGACTACTACTACTACTACTACCACTAATCTTCTAATTACTGATACTGGTTAGAAAATAGAAACCAATCATAACTTGACCCTGTATCATCATGGTGGATTTTTTGGGACTTGGATTTTGGGGGGGGGGGAGGGCAATTGTGAAATTGTACATTGTCAGAAAAAACGTACTGGTATAGTGGTGTTTAATGGGGTTTCAGATCAATTACGTGTATAAAAAATACACAACTATAGTTGTCCCCTTCGATTATTTCTCTCTAACCCCAATCCCTGTTACTTCCCACTCTTTATTCCCGACTGACCTTACCATTATATATGTACATGTCTATACATATATACATATCCATATTGTAGACATATAAATATACACATTTTTATTCAGCATTCATATATAAACAGATATCTGTCTGTTTATATATTGTAACTGCTGCAGGGAAAATTTACTTACTGCGGACAGTAAACAGCATTGAGGCGTTTGTCAATATGGTCTTGGACGTGCTGAGTACTTTTTCTAGCTTGTGTTTGAACACTGGCCAAAAACTCCAGCATATTGGTCACATGTAAAGGTTCATAACAACCCTTCTTAACCTTGACCCCTGGGTCTATTTTATGCAATTACTGAATTATGCTATCTATGTACTGTCATTCAAATAGCCATCAGATGGAAGCAATACGTGTGAATTTTTTGTGTGCCAGAGTTAGCTAGCAAGATTGATACTGCCCTTTAAGCTCAAGATGTGTGGAAGTGATTTCTGTGTAAGTTAAGGTAAAAGTGAAACTTTTGTCTTTTAATTTCATTTTAATAGAGGTAGTAAGTATGTAAAATGTGTGTTTTGTGTATGATAATCTTAACATGAAACAGTATGAATGTTTGGCTATATTTTGTGTGTGTATAGGGTATTTTTTGTTGGAGGGGAGGGGGGGATAATCATCCTCTCATAAACTTTTGAGTAGAAATTTCATTTTCTTGGATGTTTTCAACAGTGAAATTTCTAAATTATATGACTCAAGTTTTAGTTTTTAATAAAAGCATTAAAACTTGCCATCACCTTTGTATTTTGTTCACAAGTAGAGTGTAGTATAGTATTTATTTCAACACGGTAAAAAAGCCTGCTTTCAGCTAAACAGCTGCTTTTCAGCAAGGCTGTGCATTCATTGACATATATACATATAAAACCGTAACACAGAAATTTAATCAAATTTTAGAAATAACACATGGAAATTTAAACTAAAATATAGAAATAACCCATGTTGGAAAACATAAAAAAGAAAAAAAATATGAAAACATAATACACAAACATAAACAAACAAAACAATATAATGATAAACAATTACCAAAAAATATAAAACATATCGTTTGACAGAAACATGTTTTAGAAGACAAAATAAATTAGATATAACAAGTTATTAGGTATAAATAAGAAAGTATATTGTATGTATATAAAGTATATTGTGTGAGTAATGAAATAATTTTGGTGTATGGAAATTTACGTTTTGGATGGCGTTTATGAAGGAGTTAAAGATATTGATAATACAGATGTTCATAGGGGGGCTATTGAATGATTTACATGCACTATAAAAAGGACTTCGATTTAGGATGTTTGTTCGCGGTTTGGGTAGTTTTACAGATGTGTCGATATCACGGAAATGATAGGGACTTGTTCTTAATTTGATCCTGACCTTGAGCAAAGGGTTTCTGGTAGGAGATTGTGTATGGCTTTATAAATGAGTATTAGAGACTGTTTTTCCAGCGTTCAAGTAAATTGTTATTGGGTTCAAATTGCTCATAAATAAAGAGTGTTTAATAATCAAAGTCAAGATTTTGTGTGGTGTCAATGACTTACCACTTTTTGTCAATTGTATTTTATCCTAAGATGTCGGGTCTTGTATGTCAGATACATATAGATAAGGTCTAATGTTCTGCAAATCAGTTTGATCTGGGTATGTTGGAATGGTCACAGGAAATATTTCTTGCCTCTGAGGCATAACATAATAGCTTAAACATAATTGCATAATTGACAATTGTAGTTTTCCTTTTAACATTTTTTAGAGTATTTCATGATAGTGTAGGAATGTCCCATTAGCGAACATTATTTTTGAAAAAGAAAAAAAAGTTTTTTGGTGGTGTCTCACTGATTATAGCTAGGATTGGTATCAAATCAAACAAGAATTTTAAAATATAAAATAAATAACCAGTGTAGCAGTCAAATCCCCATTCTTACAAAGCAAATACAGTTCTTCAAAAGCCACAGATCAAAATTGAGGATTTGAAGTATGCAGTATTTAAGTATATTGTTTTACAAATTTCATACCTGTTTTGTTTGTATGATACTTCTTGTTTAAATTCATGTTAAATTACACATCAATAAAAAAAAAGACTTTGTTTCCAAATGTATTGCACTAGCATGATTGTCTTCACAATACTATCTCACCATATCTGGCCATGAATTTGAATACCAAGCAATCATTTAATAGGTCTGTACATTTCTTTGTTTTAGATATCGGTACAAATTTAGTGTGAGAGATATGATTGTGAAAGTCTTAACCTTTGTGGCTGTCTGTCTGGTGTACAGAAGGATGCCTAGCCAAGTTATCAAGCATCATTTCTTGCTGACTATGGAGTAAATGGAGCATACAGACACAAAACAATTTTTCCTCTCTTGATTTTATTGATTAGCGTACATCTGGAAGGCATGAAATCTTTAAAAAACAAATATCGCTGAAAAGCAAACACCACGCTGATCAAACTATGATACCACACATTAAAACTAATGGATGCCAACTTCAACTATATGATATGGTTTCATTATCAAATATTTGTTTTTGCAACATATATCAGAGTATATACTTTAGACTCGCGATCTTGTACGGCCACTAAATTGTAAAATCGCCCGTGGAAAAATTGTGGATTAGGCGGACAAGAGTCCTGCAGGCCAGATTGCCAGGCAAGACCAAGAATGAAAATGGAAAAAGAGAGAGATAGTGTATGCATTAAAACAGGCCTTATATGTCTACCAGTGATCATCAAAGATCTGAGAGATAAGAGATGAGGGAAAGTGCAGTTAATAGGAAGTGGCTGAAGACATGGCAAATATTAAAGCTGCACTGTCTGATTAGTTTGCTGTTCCTCATTACAGTGACTTAAAGGATGTAATGTTAGTATGTTTAATTTTAAAAAGTATGGAATTGAATTCGATATTATTGAATATTACATTATAAGAAATGTACAAAATATAACATGTAAATGCTGCAAATACTGTAATGGCTTGAAACAACCTCCCACACCTTCCCCCCCCCAAAAAAAGAAATATGTATGTATAATATAATACAAAATTAAAACCATATGTATGCAGATATCTATTTCAATTGAGTATGATATATTGCAGTTTAAAACTAGTGGTACAATTATGTGCAGATTTCATATATTTGTTATAGTAGAGACAAAACCAAACATTTTTAATCAGACAATGAATCCGACATTTCTTAGTTTGAAATCCCATAGAAATGGATGTTAAATGAAAATGCAGCTAACATTGGGTAATTGGTTGGACAGTTGATCAGTTGATAGGTTAATTACAAGCATGAAGACAAAGTGGCATTGAATCAAGTATCTCCGTGTACAGTATGCCCCTGTGTCATTCAAAATTCAAATGTGTTTGAAATATAGTGCTCCGGATCTTTACATTGGGGATTTATTGGGGGGGGGGGGGGGTTCAAAAACAGGAGGTTGGTGTCTGCCACTTGGTGAGTGCTTGTTAGAATTGGGTCTACCTGGACAATTATGTATGGTGGATCAGGCGAGTTTAGATCTTGGATGAAACAAATCATGAATTTGACAGAATAAAATCTTTTATATCATGTATTAAGTATAAAATGGGTGATTTTGACACAAAATTTCATGGTGAAAGTCATTATAATGTCTGTATGTCAGCATATATAATTGATTATTCTGTCATGGGTGTTGAGATGTAGAGTAATGAATGAAAACATAATCATTGCCCAAACTCACTTAAGCCAGCTTGCGGCTGCTCTAACATTGCAATTTTCTCTTCCAGACTGAGTTTAAGCAGAATACAAATAATACAAGAAGACATGGTTGTACGCATGTAATGTATGGATAGAAGTTTCTCTTTTTATAAGTCTGTATTAACTATGAAATTTATTTTCTTTGAATTCTTATTTCAAAGTCAAGAATTGAGCAAAACAGTATTAGAAAATTGCTCACAAAAAGCTTTAAGCCAGTAAGTATGGTACAGTTAAATGTTATTAAGTTTCAGAGATACAGTTAGACAGGGACACCATGTTGGCAACACAGCTAAGGAAAGTTTCTGTAATTTGTTTATTTAAATGTGTATTTTTTCTGCCTTTTGTACCATTCTATGGACTCATATATTGTTACTCAGCAATGTTTAACAATCCCTGTTTGTGTCAGAATTAGCATTGTGTACAATGGTCACACCTGACATGTCTGTATCATCATTGAAGTTATAAAATATTAATAAATGCAAATAAACTATAGCATATGCAGATATGTGTAAATAACGGTCAACACAGAGTGTTTGGCTATATGTTTTAAGTTGTATCCCTGACATATGGCACCTTTAACAAATTTCATTAGGCTACTAAAACTTAGTCAATAACGTAGTCTGAATTTCTAGACTGCTCTTCTTTTTACTGTGTTTGGCAAGCAGGTCTAGAAACTTAAACTAGATGTGAGTCTGGAACTTAGACTAGATGATATCTTTGCAAGCCGTTAACTTTGCTATGATATAAAAATTAGGATTTGGTAAGGGATTAGAATTAGAGTAAGGGATTATGATTGGGTTAAACAAAAAAGAACAGTCTATGAACTTAGACTATCAATAATCAAGTGTTCCTACAAGTGAGTTTTTTATTTAGCCTAAAGTGATTATTAGCCTGTTGATTGGGAGAAAGTGTTAATTGTATATCCTGTGGCATAGTGCTATAAAGTCAATTGGAAATATATGTATATTCTGTATTGGTTTGTTCAATTAGCCAGTACATTACTTTTGTAGCTTCAAGGGCATTTTTTGTGAATTTGTACATTTCTTGCAAACATATGTTAAAAATAGAAGAAGAAAGAGGCGTTTATCAGCTAAATCTAGAACCAAATAGCATGATCTGAAGGCTATTGTGTTCTGAGGCATTTGTTATATACAATAGTTTATCACTTTGTTCATTAAAGGTTAATTGAAGGTAAAGAATATGTTTCAATTTTTTCCTAGAAATAAAACTTCAAAATACATCAGCAAATCAATTAATCTAGTTTTGAAAGTTACTGTCAAATAGGTTCTTTGAAAACAAACTATATGAATAATGATAAAATATGGCAGAGGTTTTTAATTATTAGACCTAAATGTTAAGTTGAAATCTAAGCAAAATAGGGACAAAACTGTTGAAATACATATTTGAATTGTGTATGTTCTTCACTGCAATATCTTGAGTTCATTAGAAAAACAACATAAATAAAAGTTGGATTGTGATGCTAGTGACCAAGGGCTTTGCAGTTTTCACTATTTCACAATTCCCAAATCATTCAATCATTCAATAAATAAATTAGTACATTAAAAAATAAATAAAAATAAAAATAAATAAATAAAATAAAATCTTCTAGAGATTGCAGAGCTAACGTTCCTCTTTGTCTTCCATCTGCTAAGTGTTATAGCATCAGTCTGATCACATATCATGGAGTCTGCTTGAATCAAACATACATTGCTGTAATACAAGACAAAGCTACGTCAGAGTTACTGGACTGCCGCATTCCTTGTGGGCTAATGGAGTATTGCTGATTTCTGTGATAAAGTCAGCAGGCATATATATGTTTATTTTAATATGTTTATGACCAGATATTACCTTGACTCATGACTGGCAATCTCCTGAGGTATAATGTGCTAGGTTCTAAAATCCCACCACAACTGGACGATTATGTGGTAGATTAGGCAGGATTAAAGGATTTAACATAGTTGTGGAGGGGGGATGCATGGATCTGTGGCCGAGTTTGATGAAAGTAGCTGTTCTCCCGAGGATAGCTGTCAAATAGCCTATGTAATCAAACCTTGTATTTGATGAAAGGACTCATCCAAACAAATAATAACTGATTGAATGATGTAGTTTGGAGTAAGAGAATCAGAAATATATATATGTATACACATATATTTATACCACCAATCGGTACCACCAAGAATTGGATTAGGTTCATTTTCTATTCAATTTCTGTACCTTAGAGAAAGTGAAGTATAAACAAAAACAAGCAGTTAATCAATTATGAAATTAATTTCAAGTGGTAGGGGAAATGTGCATCTTCACATTTCCACAGAAAAGGGGTTGGTGGTATGGGGTCTTGGTGAACAATCAAAGGGTGTTGGATCGGTTGAAGAATTAACAAGATTTTTTTTTAACTGGTCAAACTTCAACAAAAACCATGGAAGGTATATTTCCAGATTTAATTCAAGTAGCATATGAGACATATCACATTAACATTTTTGCAGTGTTTTGTGATCATCCCACTTATCTTATCTCCTGAATCTAAAATGGCATTTATGAGTTTTTATGTAAATTTAGTGCTTGATTTAATGCTTTTGTTGGTCAAAGTAAACTTATCTTGATATCTACTTCTCTATGTAACACTCTCTGTATTAGGGTCAGAGAGATGACAGTACTGCTTTTGTAATGGTTTCAAATAACTGCCACTGGTTCAGCTATATTTAATGCTGTTTGTATTTTGCAGCAGTAATAATATTGTTATTTTAATTAATTAAAATATCTGTGTTACTGATATTACTTTAATAATCATATGTGAATCTCCTGCTTTAAAAGATTTCTTTCTATGATCAAATATTGGAAATATTATGTTCTGCATGTGCTGTCAATATTCTCTTTTTTGTTGAGAATTTGACCTATGCCATGATTTTTTTTTAGAGACGATGCAAAACAATAAATCAAATTGTTGTAATTTTCAGTGGAGGACATGAATCCTACATTGACAGATACAGTACTCTAAAGTTTTACTTTTTCTGAATTCATGCAAATTGTGGGGAATTTAGGATTGAAGCATAAATATGTTACAAAATACTTTGCAGACTGAGGACATCTTGCTTTGTAGAGAGTCCTCAGTGTGTGAAAATTTCTTGTGTGTTCTCTCTTCACACAAGTGCTTACCCTACCATTCACACCCCAATTAAAAACAGGCTTATTTTCATATTTTGTTCTTATTCTTTCTAATTGGTGTATGAAGACAGTAAAATATATATTAGAACTTTAGTTTAATAATATTCTTTCACTGACATTTATTGGTTATATCTTTATACAATAAAACATTGATTTCTAAATGTGATACATTTCCTAAGTTTTGTATGTTTCACTAAAATATTGGATGATACCAAAAATTCATACCTTATGAAGAAAGGCATGTAGATTGATTTTTTAACATGTATAAAGGAACTTTATTTCCCATGAGATCAAAATATGAAAAAAAAATCAATTTAATGAGAAATGATAATTATCACAAACCAGTGTATGGGCAATCTATATTGGTCATTCCATTGATTGAACATATAGAGGCACTTAGCTGTGACGATGTATCTTTTGAAGTTGAGCAAATATACTGAACAAAAATTGCAATTTGAGCATTGCCGGAGAACAACCAAAAGGAAATAGTTAGCGAGAAAGCAATCAAGGGGAAAATATAATCATATTGTCATTTTGAGGGGAAAAAAACTGGGAACGGTGGATGGGGGGAATAAAAGTAATACATTTGGACGAGCAAGAATGCATCTCATGTTGAGTAATTTTATCGATGAACGTTTTGATGCAACCACTAACAAGGAAATTGTATTGGCCGTCGGTCGGCTATTGTCGAGGCTAGCTAACTCTCGTCCGTCTCCAAATATCATCAGTGTTTGCCGAGAAACGTCTCTGGCTTGTTTGTGTGGGCGAGTGACAAAAAAAAGATGCAAAAACGTGAAAGAAAAGAAAAAAAGAAAACAATGGAGAGGAAATGTCTGTAGATACAAGACTGATTCAATTAAGGATTTGCTTAGCTAATTCCCACTCTCTCCGAAGAGCATCGTCAGTGGTTAACATTTAGAAATAAATCGTTGTTGCTTGTTTGACAACAGCCAGCATCTCTGGTTGATGTTTGATGTGGAGGCGATTCCTTCCAACCAGGCAATTACATTTCCGACGATGATTTTTTTTTCACTGTTCTTCTTTTCATTTTTACATTATCGATGTAGTTGTGTGGTATGGTTGCATCTTTCTTCTTCATTTCTTATTTTATCCATAATCAATATGTGACGACAAATTCTGAATGGCGTAGTGAAGGGGAAAAATGGGGAACAAATTGAATTACCAGCAACAGATGCTATTGTGTGCCGAGGGTACTGACAAGCTTTTGTTAGTCTACAATAACAGTCCATTTTCACTCTGTCAGCACACTGAATAATTCAACTTTGCTTCCTTACGAAAGTCAACATATAGGCCGGAACCCGCGGAATCACTTTACAATCGAGGGAGCGAATAAAAGACGTTGGTAAGATGTATGTTTCTTGAGTGTTTTACTATTCATGCACAAATTGACACTTTAACACTATCCTGCAAAGGTTGTACCTCTTTCACCAGTATTATGTATTGATAACAAAGTAAAGCTAAGGTGGGAGTGAAAGAAAGAAGATTGGAGGACATTTTAATCATATTTATTTTTATCAGCCCACGATACCTGAATCATTCATGATGTGTTTCGTCATGTCATGATTTCAAAATAATAAATAAGTGTAGGAATTGTACCTTTGTTTTTAATGTATTGAATTAAAACTGAAATCGTTTGTTTTTAAGGATGCACTGATTTCATTCAGGCCACTTTTATGCTCATATATAAGGGATGACATTAAAAAACAACCCCCCCACAAAAAAATAGCCCCAAAAAACAACAAACTAAATGGTTGGAAGGTGGCGGGGGGGGGGGGGTGGGGGAGGGCAATAAGACATCACTTTGCCGCTTCTCAGCCTATATAGTTTACATAGAAACAGAAGCTCAACCAATACAGTTCACAAAGAAACAACAGCAATGACTAATCTGTTCAATTAAGTTGTTATGCTGACCTGAAAATGATACCCTCTGTCATTAATGAATATTTCTAAAATTGACTGAAAAAATAGTGTAATATTTACGCCTTTATATTTTTGTCGGAATAAAGCTCAACTCTTTATTGACCTCAGATAGCCAAAATCATGTATCAAAGGCATTTTGACTTTTAATCACCTGGAACTATAGAGTACTGCAGAATATACATTTAAACAATGTGTTTAAAAATGTCACTTTCAGTCATTATGGAAGCAAGCATTTTTTGCTGAGCCTTTAATAATGAATT
>JZLH01S0312267.1:27045-40238 GCA_001188425.1 Eucidaris tribuloides
CTCAACCAATACAGTTCACAAAGAAACAACAGCAATGACATAATCTGTTCAATTAAGTTGTTATGCTGACTGAAAATGATACCCTCTGTCATTAATGAATATTTCTAAAATTGACTGAAAAAATAGTGTAAATTTACCCTCTTATATTTTGTCGGAATAAAGCTCAACTCTTTATTGACCTCAGATAGCCAAAATCATGTATCAAAAGGCATTTTGACTTTTAATCACCTGGAACTATAGAGTACTGCAGAATATACATTTAAACAATGTGTTTAAAAATGTCACTTTCAGTCATTATGGAAGCAAGCATTTTTTTGCTGAGCCTTTAATAATGAATTCATTTGAAATGTAATATTTTAACTGCACTGGGAAGTAAACATTTCCATTTAGGTTAATTCATTGAAATTATGCTCTCAAATGTGAATGATTTCATCAACATCGCATATGGTTCTGTAAAATTGCTATATTCCAAAACAAGCAAAACAACAAAATACTATAAAATGAATATTAAGATCACTAATTAGCCTATTTCAAAACTACGTATTGTCAAAATCAGTGAATGTTCTCTCTTATCATAACTATATTGATAATGAGCTTGCACAACTTCACTGATAACGACATATTTTGTAAGTTATATATGTGGAAAAAACAACAACAATTGTTGATTAGAGTCATAATCATGTGTGCAAATGTTAAATGTAGATGAATTTTAAATAATGTTTTAGCAGTTTTCAGAATTAATCACAAATTATTACATATGACTCCTTTCATTAAATAATTAATTTGTTTTAACTTGCATGGATAACTTTTGGGGGTAGCACATAAGAGTTATTGCTGGCTTAATGTAGATTTTACTCCTGAAATACCACTGACCTTAATGCAAAATGTATGTTCCATCTCTTTTTGTTTTGTTTATTTTCTTAATTTTGCTCCTAACTCAAGGTGCTACTTTAGTCCCACTGGATAACAATAATGAATAACAGCCATTTTTTGTGGAAAGATGAGTTGGTTGTCAGAAACATGTGTCCTTCAAACTGCATCAAAGGTGAGTTGAATATACCTCAGTATTTTTTTTTCAATGCTGCTCATATATTAATCAGTCATATATTAAATAGAATTGCATAGTTAAATCCTTAATTGATCACATTATGTAGTCTTCTGGAACCTCAAGTAAGAAAACCTTCTATAAACTAATGAATCCAGTTTGGTTGAAAACAAATAAATACATTCAAACTCTTTGTTACAATGAATAAAATAATCAAAATTGAAGATTTAACAACGGGATCTGTATCACCTCCATGTAAGAAATTGTTCATTATGGAACAGCCATTTGTTTTTCATTTTGATCATCATAGCTTTCCCGTGGTTTTTACTCATTGTACCAGTGATTGCAGCTATTCATAAGAGTTTTGTTGAATGGACTGACGAGCTTAATGAAACTTTTTCATTATTTATTTTCTAACTTGGTAAGAGACCTGAAAAACTCAAGAGAAAACATCACATGTGACTTGCACTAGTACAGAAAATATTCTGTATTCAAGTAACAATTGGCACTCATGTCATACTTTTGCTGTCGGTGGAAAGTATCACAACCAAAGCATGTATTACAGTACGTGGTACTAATCTGTGTAATGTCAAGACATGTTTGGCTCTGTGATGCGTCACCAAAAACCGCTTTGATGTCGCGATGCGATGAATCAAGCAGCATTCAGCATACATAGGTATCAGGTCGGAGACACCGATTCACAGGAAAACAACCACAGACAAAGCCTGAATTATTGGAATTTAATTGGCAATTGATGAACCCAAGAAGCACAGAGCAACAGAACCGAAAATAAAAAAGAGAAAAATTCTCATCTCTAACTCCGGTTATTTGCGTGACATCGAGTCCACTCCAGCGCAGCTAAATGCCCGTTTTTGATCGTTGGCCAGTGAATTGGGCCCCGGTGTACAAATTTCCTGCCTCATTGTTGTTGCCTTCCCCGTTGGCAGGCCTACAACCTGCGCGTCGCATTGATCCTATTCTCCCGCTGCGGTGTAATTTGTCCGCCTGGTTGAGTTTTACGTCTGGTAAGCAGTTTCCCCCTCGGCACGCCAGGGATCCACATCCCCACATAAACTGATACTTCACACCCGATCGCTTCTGAATGGGAACGGCGTGTGCCACACCACATATTTCTTACCTTCCTTTCATGCAAAAGTATTGATGGCAGTTGTAATTGCATTCAAAAGAGAATTCATTTGTTAAATGTCAAAATTATACTCCACTTGGATACATTACCGGGGAGGAGGAGGGCAGAAATTTTTTGGACTTCCAGGGAAAACTGGGGAATCGTCCATGTACCGATGGAAAATAGACAAGAGCGTTTAAACAATGCGGTAGTCACGAGCAAGATTTTACACCTCACTTCCTGCATATATACTTGTCAATTTACTGCCAGCATTCAGGCATACAAGCAAGGCACGCCGCGCTGCTCAGACAATTTAACTAAGAATTTATTTAAGTGTATAAATCCCATGTTTTTCATTTTATATTATTTATAGAAGTATGATTTTTTTGTGCTCCACAGTACAAATTGTTATTGAGATGACAGTAATATAATGGTTTTCCCCCCATCCTAATCTTGTGCGATAGTTAAGCATCGAAGCACATTCACTCACTGTGTGATTTCATTAGCAAATGCGCAGGAGAGAACTTGAGTCAACAAACGCAAGGCAGAGCACCTGTGCGCTTCCACGGAGTATTTTCATATTGTTGCTATTTTATTCTGTTCCATGTTCAAGTTCTTCCAATAAGTGGTGAAAAAATACATTGTTACATTACTTCTTACAATCACTTTCTTTTGAAATATGTACATTTATGAAAGAGTAACCATTTAATCCACACTTTTTGCTTTGTAGTAGTCGAGCAACAATATTTTTTCCTCTTATCAAAGCTAAAGACTTCGAAGGAACTTTATGTTATGTCACTTGGATCTTGAAGGTGAAGGATATGTTTTGTTTTGCACAGATAGAACTTGATGTGTTATTTTTCATTTGAACGTTTTATTCTTGTTGATCGATAACCATCTCGTTTGTTGTAATAAGAAAAACTTGAAAAAGAACATTCCCACTATTATCTTGTGATATTTAGCTTATTTGCCTGCAATTTTTGTTTTTAGACTTAACTTAAATCATCCCACGGAAATTAAATCAGCTGTTACATTGATACAAATGCCAACATAATACACATTTCTAAATGTCTGTACAGCATTTATGTGTTGATTAAGAATAGGAAATATTAGAATAAAAGAAACAGAATATTATTGATAAATATAATTTCTAAATCCTATTATAACTTTGCATCAGTTACAATCATTATTTATCAATTGGTGAGACTTCAGTGTGTTAATAATAAGTAAAGATTGTGGACCAATACTATTTTAATTTGGTTTCCTTTCCTTTCATTATATTGTCCAAACACAGAAATTTATTTTTACATGCATATAATATCACGATTCACAGATAACATAAAACCTACATGTATGGTTATACTATAGCATTGCAACAATTGACTGTTATAAACACACATGACAAAAATAAAATAACTCAAATAACTTAATATCTGTATTATGGAGAATATAAGAAGATAGGATTTTTATTAAATTTTGGGAAATGGTCAAGTCTGAAATGTGATTATGTATCACCAAAACTGTGGCCAACAGAAGGAAATTTAGTAGTTGAATAGCAGAATCAAATAAGAAAAGAAAAAAATTAATGACAGTTGTGATTACCACTACAGTACAGCTTCTTATACTTTAAAAAAAAAATATTCCTTATTTTCTCGTAATTTTGCTGATAGATTCTGCGCATGTTTATAACAATATGAGGAACGACTATTATTAGGACAAAATATAATGTCACTCAATACAGATGTAATGATGCTTTCGAGGCTTTGACTTACTTGCCACATTTTTTTAAAATATTATTGCTGAATCAGATGGGGGCATTAATGCCTCTTTAAGAGGAAATCAAAATCTGCAGATATTTTGTTGACCAGTTCTAGTGCGATACATGTTTATCTAAACTTGCTGATATAATTTGGGATGGAAGAATGGCACTTTCCATTGTCGTAGCGCAAATGTGTTTTGTCCAATCCTTTTGAATAGGAATTAGTTTACCGTATTTCTTTTTCCTGTTTCATTCTTGTCCCTTCCCGTGAAAGGAATGGAATCTGTTTGACACCCGTGAGGGTACGTCAAAAGAATCAACGTGTTTGGATAGTATTTGCAAACATATGTAACACCACTGTCCCTGTATGTACAGAGAAACGCAACCCCGGCCGAGTCCAAGGGTTAGTATAACTGACATGTCTCACATGTCCCGGAGGACAATAGTCATTTCAAATTTGGATTTATCTGTTTCTTTCTTTCCATTGGTGTGTAATGATTTGGTCCAACAACCACTCGTTGATTCGTGGTGTGCGTTTATTACTGAAAATTGGATAAATTTGTGAAAGGAGGGTTCACAGGGTGGGTGAGGTTTATTTCCACCTGAGGGTTGATCACATTTTGGGGGCTACTGCCTCGAGGAATCAAAGCTTGTCCAAACAAAATGGTAATGACAAATGTCTGGTCTTCATATTGAAGATAGTTTAAATTTGCAGAATTTTTTGGGTGGTGTAGTTTGGTAGACAGGAGCCACACAATTTTATGCAAATTTTATTATTTAAAATCATTTATGGCATTGTGACTTTGAAGTGAACGCAAGGAACTACCAACATAATGTAAATTCTCCATCTCTGCTGTTTCGAGAAGCAAATGACCAGTTCTCTAAATTCCACCCTGACAGTGAATTCATAAGCTACACCCACCCATCCAATATTCCCCTCATCATAAGCATATCATACACAGGCACTCTTACAAGCTGATTAATCATCTGCAACCCTACAGGCACTCCAAGTTTTTACCCAAAGGGGGCGTGGCCAGCAGTGAGTGTCACCTGCCAATCATAACTCCACAACCATGTGCGCATAAGACTTGCTTTTAAGCACACAATCACCCATCCATGTAAACCATCCTTGTGTTGGGGCTTTTAAAAAAAAGTCCTACCTCTGATACGGCCAGTCTTGTCTTATGCCAGGCAGGCATATATCTTTTCACCCTTCAGCAATTATACACTGTTAATCAACCCACATCAAGGTCAAAGACATCCGTCAGTTGGAATCAAGAATGGTATAATGTGCAAGAGGGATGCACACGTTCCATTCCCAGCACTAGAATCAAGTCGGTGTTTGTGAACAGACTGGTATCGAAGTCATTACCGATTATTTTAAGTCCATTGATTATTGTCTTAACGGGTTAGGCGACAGTGGCCGTCTAGGTACTCTACAACAAGTGCTATCAAACACTAAATACCATTTCTAAATTGTCATATTTGTTAACGGACATTGGACCAAGTGGGGGAGGAGCCAGGGAATTCACTGAGAATTTGTTGCTCTCGTGATCTTCCAAACAGGCCAAGCACTGGAAACAAGTTAGCCGACAGTGACTTTGGGGATGTAAACTTGCTACAACTATAATTTGGGTTAGACACTTGACGAATCAAGATGCATAATTTAGAGCTGCCGATGGATTTGCCTTATCCCACAGTCACCCTGCAAGGTAAGAATGTGTGTATATAATTTGTTTTTCTTACTGAAATCCAAAATTAATTTTGTTTAACTGCCAGGGTATCATTCCATTGTTCATCAAATGTGAATTGTTGAAAAAGATATATTTATATTTTTCATATTAATACTGTTTGATTTGATAAACTTAAATTTTTACATAATTTTTGCATGGTTTATTTAACACATTGCGATAGGAACAGTAAATAACAGTGTAATCATTTGGTTTATGTTAGTCAGGGATGTTGCAATTATTTATGCACACATTTCAACTCTATGCTGATCTTATATCTGTGAAATCAAACTTTTAATTACATTCTTCGTCATCGTTTTTGAATATTTAACATTTTTCACAAAGTTATTTCCAGTGTAACTGTGTGATCAATTGACACAGAAGCATCATATTTATATGCGGGGAAGAAATTGAAATGTATTCATGTATAATTATGTGAAAAGTTGAGTTGAATTCAGGCAAATATATTCTATGTAAACAAGTAAAAGAATAAATTTCAAGAAATTGTATGTTATGTTTTATTTAACTAATGTGGTGACCAGCTTACCCCATGCAACAACTTTTCATATTAATGTGATTTGAAATATCAACCAAATAACATTAATAAAAAATAATAATATCAACTGCCCATATACTGCAATGGATTCCCCAAAAGACTCTGGAAAAATACATGAAAAGTATATTTAGTAGATGAAGTTGATGATAATTCCTTTACAATGTAAATCATCTTGATCTTGTAGGATGTATGAAAAAATGGTAAATTAACATGAAAAATACAGTGAATCTTTTCTATTTTTCCATGGTGATGTAGCTTCTGAAATGCCTTTATAACAAAATCCACTATACTTGAAATACACAAGGGTTTTTAATGCAGAGCTCCTTATACCTAATTTCAGAAAATTATGTGACTGTTCTTTGTTAGATTATTTATTAATTGTAACTTATTATTAATTTGTATATGTATTTATATACAATATGATAATCATATTCCCTTTTACTATGGGGGGGGGGGTGGAGTGGAGATTGGACAGATACAGTTATTAGCATTTATAGCTTATAAACATACATGACAAAAACAATTACTAAAGCTTGCTATTACAATATTTAGTACCACAATTCAAAACAAATGTTTGGTAAGAAACATTGCATATATCTCTGAACAAGTATTTAATTGTAGATGAACAAATGTGCAATTAAAGTGCTCAGTAAATTATGTTATTCTTCCCAAATTGGGTAACTGGCTGTAAGCAAGCCATATGATCAATGGGTTAACTCATATTACTTTCTCATTTTTCTTGAGTCTCATTGGCTTGACACTAAATTGAATTAAGTATTTTTGAAAATTTGTAGTAAACTGCATATATCCTCTTTACTGATTTCATCTTTATTACCTTGTTGCAAACATTTCCAGGATTACCACTTTCCTTTCAGTTCATTATTTTGGGTCTGTGAATATTTTTTTGCTTTTCTTAATGAAAGCACATGAGATATCCAATTTATAAAGAAAAATATAAAAATGTAAACATACATATTTATAAAAGAATATATTGTTCAGTACTAAAAACATTTATTTAAACAATACTATATTGACTTAAAAGATTTGCCAAAATTATTGTTTACAATTTTGTAATGATATGTTTCTTGTGTAATAACCAACTTTAGCATAATACTCTGTTCAAAATTTCTATTTACCACAAAAACCTATACAGCACTAACTACATATTCACAGGTTTTCACAACTCAGAAGAAAAAAAATGGGAGGTATGGGACACAAGTTGGTTGCAATTCATGAGATGCAATTTATATCAAGAGATGTCATGTATTTTCTTAAAACCTTGTTTAAATCAGATATATTTTGTCAGAACCCCTTTTACCTTGTAACTCAGTATTGTAAAGGTTACTGTATTTTGCTAATTGAGTTAATTTAGCTTTAAAATAGGATTAAATTTTGTATTAACGTGCTGATTCTTTATTTGTTATCTTGTTCATTATATCTTATTTATGAATGAGTCTATTTCCCATATCATAATTATATTATACAATTCCACTGAAGCATACGTTTGTATACTGATACTATTGTTATATAATCTTATTCTTCATAATGTTTTTATTCCAGTAAACTTGGATTTCTGAATCAAAAGTATGTATACATAAAATTAAAGTAATATATGCAATATGTGTAGTTTGCATAACCCAAGTACAAATGGTTAAACATGTTTTTACAAAATGTGTACTTATCATATTTACTGTAACAGGTTCAGTATATTTGTAGGAACTATACCCTATGCAAAGGTCATGTCAATAGATTTGTGCATTTTCAACAAATGGGATTATTTTTTCTCAGACTGCCAGCTTTTCACATGTTCATCAGATTTTATTTGAAAACTAATTGGAATCATGAAACATGTAATACATTTACAGTAAAATCTATAATCTGCGAGGTAGTCCATATTAACTCTTATCATGCCAAAGTCGCAAATCTGCACCACACAATACATACAATGTCCATGGAGCTCTAATTTTCCTGGCACGTAAAGAGTTAAAGACAGGAAATCTCATTTACACACCTCCTTGCAGTACAGCAAATGATTACCCATGCTCTAAGGCTATTGATAAAGGACATGTATATGAACTCTGAAGATCATTAATTACCTAGAATTTGAAAGAAAAATGTGCAAAAAAACAATTGTCATTTAATGAAGTTCTATGCCATGGTTTTTTGTCTCGAGACAGTAATTCAAATCAAATTCTAAAGATAACTATTATTCCAATAAATATGAGTTCCTAGCTCATATACTTTGCTAAAGGTACATGGATGGTGTTGTCTTCTATATACATGTACCAGTGTATTTACACAATATTAATATTCAGGTATGCCAACAACATGCCCTGCCATTAATATTTGGGAGTCTTCAGCAAACATCCAAAATAATGAGCCAGTCCTCATTGTATAACACTGGTTATAAATGTGGACTGTGGATCTTAAGGTTCTGGGTTCAAAACCCAGAAGTGCAAGTTTGCCAGAGCTGGCCCCAACCTTGAGTGATTTTACCTTAGGATCAATGGGAAAGGCTAGACCTGGTGACTGAGACAAGTGAATGTGGTGGGGGAAGGGGGTGTACTAGAGCAAGAACCATTAGAAGAAATAATTAGTTAGAGAACCTGGTATTGTACCACAGTCAGATTCAGATTACTCGGTAATATTTGTGAAATTAAAGATGATCACTCTGTGGTGATAAAGTTTCAAACTGTACCCCTGTACCATGTTGATACACATTAAAATATAAAATAAAAGGGGAGAAGTACCCAGGGGAATGGAGCCAAAAATGTAAAAACAAACAGACAAAGCCAAAAACAAACCCCCCCCCCCCAAAAAAAAAATAATTATAATAATTTGAGATAGGACTAAATGCACCTCCCTTTAAACTTGTTCATGTAAAATAGATTTCCCTTTTTTCAAATTTTTAGAATTCTATTAGAGTTGGCAATAATCTTCCCACCCTTTTACACAGTTATCTTTTTTAGGGAATTTGTTTATTTTGATTAGATATATCTAACATAGTTGATTGTGAACTGAGAGGTTGAGAGTATACCTTTATTTCCTTTCTCTCCTTTTATCTTTCAATGAAAACATTGAAAAACTATAACATTTTGCATTTCAATGAATTGAGTTAAGTGTCCATTGTCAGCAGAATTATTGCTAAATATCTGCATTTCACCAGAAATCGCTTCTTTTCCTTCAATCATTATTGGCTGAAGTGAAAATTTAATGACCTCCTACTGTGTGGGAGGTAGTTCAACTAATGGGGTATTCTTTTATTACAAAGGCTTCCTATGTCGGCTTACTGTTCAAAGTAGTAATATCTGAAGGATATGACTATTTAATGCACATTTAATGAAAGTTCATGAATATTCAGATCAAACAATGTTTTGTTTCTTAATTTGGATTGGGAGTAGCAATGATAAGTGCAGTGGAGTAGAGCATGTATGACTTCCAATTGTGTACAGTTCTGTGTATGAGTTAAAACGTGAGTAATCATGGAGAAAAGCTTGTATCAAGTGTTGACGGTAGAGTGTGAAAAAAATAGGACATGGAAGTTGCTTGTAAAATAGATGGTGTTACTTTCTGTGAAAATCAACAAAATTTACATTAACTGATTCTGCACAATCAAAATAAGCTGTTAGGCTAATAAATTTGACTGGTTCATTTGAAAATCCCCTGTATATAATATGGCTTGACTGCATTGATATTCTATCAGTGCTTTATAATTATCTCTCTTAAATTTAGAATTTTCCAGAAATTTCTTATGCATGGTATAATTTTTAGAATCAACATTCAAACTCGGTAAGAAAATAATATAACAAGCTACACATAAATTGGGGACATATGTTGTTGAATTTTACTCTAGTTTCTGTAAATGTCATTGCTATACGGTAGTTGCAACTTTATGTGGTTGTTTGCTCCCCACTGGCTTCATTTTCAGAAATATGACAAGGTCTGCATTGCAAATAAGTAACAGTTACTTCACCAGTCCTCTCGTAATAAAGATTTTTGTTTTCAATTTGGCCATGTACCATAACAATGTAATGAAATTTGGGTGTAAACATAAAGAAGTAAACACAATGTTTTGATTGATTTTGATATTATTCAAAGAAAACGTGATTTCCATTATATGCAGCATATTTTTTGTAATATATCATAGTGAGTTTGTCACTATTTCATTCCAAATTGTTGCAATATATCATGATGACGTTACCTCACTCCAGTCTAAATTTTCCCATATTTTCATTGTTAGAAGTAAAAATAATAGGAAATGAGTGAGTGGTGACAATATTTAAGAACTCAAATTTTCTCTGAGTATAAAAGTTAACTTGAACAGGATGAGAAAATTGTTGGGAAGTTGTTACAGAAGTATGGGTACTTAAAGATTACACTTCATTTGCATGCCATCAAAGTGCCTCATCAAAGCAGTGAGAAGTTCTTTGAATATTTGTGTAATTTGATCCTGGCTTCTAATATATCTTGGAACAAAAATTACGCTGACAGACAGACAAATAAGCAAACAAACATCACATCATTAAAAAAAGTTCAGCAAATCAGTGAGCAGAAAGCAGTCATTTGAATATTTGTAGACTTTGATTCTCACTTCCCTCCAATAACCTGGAACAAATATAAACTAACAAGCAAAAAATAGTACATTAACAAAATAAAAAGCAAGGTTCAAAGAAAAAAGCAAACATAAACATTTAATATACTTATTACATATTGAGACACAAGTATAAAAATAAGAATGGCCATAATTATTACACATAATGTAATTTAAGTTCTACTGGTATTGTATGTATGAAGTAGCATGCTGCCATTTGAAGAAAAAAATTATTAGAAGTGATTTTTTAGATCAGAATAACATTTCAATGTTATGTTAAAATTATGTTAAAATTATGTTAATGGAATTCAATTGCGATAACATCGATGCTACATATCTTGTGTGAATTTCAAAACATTACAAATACCCCTCTTAGGTAAAAGTGAATTTCTGACAATATATCATCAGTTGGTTGAAAAAGTGAAGAATCACACGTCACATTGCAATTTTGCTGCCTTATGTCAATTCATGTTGATATTTTCCTTATGTGTATTTTTTTCAAAAATGTCATCTGTAATTATTAAACTACATTTTATCGGAATCATTTTGATTAGCTAGTTAGTAGTTGGATGAGGGACATAATGGAACAATTTACCAGAAATTTAGATAGCTGATCATGCTGTCGGAAGTGTCAAGTTGATTCATACCTGCGGTGGCGTTTGCTTGACCTGGTTATTTCAGGCAGTTAACAAAACTGGCCGAGAAATGAAATGTGTCAATTGGGATGGGAAAGGGAATATCATTAAACTGATACTTGATAAAAAAAGAATCCTGTTTTTAGCTAGACTGTATCCCGGTGTGATAAGAGTGATAAGAATCAACACAAACTGGTAATGTCAAGTAAGTTTGATGGGAAAAATATTTCTAAAGATTCTCCTCCATTCCACACTGTAACAACCTGCATATATGCACCGATACTATTTCATTGTAAATTATAGATGGCTGGAATTGAGATATAAAATTCAATTTCAGTGTCAGATTCTTACTTCACCTCTGCTCGTATAGAACTATATATATTAGATAAAGGTGATGGTGCAAGGAAACTACTGGAAAGTAATAGAAATGAGTTGCAAGACATGTGCGGGGGTTGCTCACATGCAGATTTTCGTTATTGTGTGTGCCAAGTAGGGCCTTGATCGTTTCGCTTACCAATTTTCCGCCGGTATTGTGTGCAACGTAATACCCAACATGCCTTTGCTACATCTGATGATACAAGCGATGTTTTTGTCAAAGTTTTTCTGATACTGAAGCCATTTGTGTAAAAGAATCACTTCCAAATTGAGTCCTTGGTATAAATTGCATGCAAATGTTGCACAACACGAGCAGTATGTCTCTGCTAGATCTAAAAGGTTTGATGAAGTACAGAAATTTCTGTTTAGTCATTCTCATTTCTGACTGATAACATAAGATATATGAATGTGATACCAAATAGTTTATATGTTTCAATTTGATCAGGTCATTTTTAAATGATTTTATGATACAGAAGAAAAAATGTCCATGGCTCTACTTTAACAATTTTTCCTCTATTTATAGCAATACATATTTAATCATGTACCTTTGTCAAATTTAGATGGAAATAAATGCTTGTCACTATGTTTAAAAATTATAAATCAACTCCTTGGTACATGAAAAAAAAAACTGTAGGTTTTTTCAAAGGAAAAGAACAAAATAAGTTAAGGCAAATAAATTCATGTAATAGTATTTATTTTCTTTGATGAGTTTTGCAACTACAGTAATATATTTCATCAGAAGTGTTGACTCTGTAGATGTTGGGTTCCATAGGTTAGCATTGTTTATAATCTTTCTTGCCACAATAACTGCAAAATGGCTGGACTGATAGGTTTGCAAACACATTGTGTGTTTGCAAGTAGGGGCCTTGATCGTTTCGCTTACCAATTTTCCGCCGTATTGTTGTGCAACGTAATACCCAACATGCCTTTGCTACATCTGATGATACAAGCGATGTTTTTGTCAAAGTTTTTCTGATACTGAAGCCATTTGTTGTAAAAGAATCACTTGTCAACATTGAGTCCTTGGTATAAATTGCATGCAAATGTTGCACAACACGAGAAGCAGTATGTCTCTGCTAGATCTAAAAGGTTTGATGAAGTACAGAAATTTCTGTTTAGTCATTCTCATTTCTGACTGATAACATAAGATATATGAATGTGATACCAAATAGGTTATATGTTTCAATTTGATCAGGTCATTTTTAAATGATTTTATGATACAAGAAAGAAAAATGTCCATGGCTCTACTTTAACAATTTTTCCTCTATTTATAGCAATACATATTTAATCATGCTACCTTTGTCAAATTTGTAGTGGAAATAAATGCTTGGTCACTATGTTTAAATTATAAAAATCTAACTCCTTGGTACATGAAC
>JZLH01S0312312.1:8941-19252 GCA_001188425.1 Eucidaris tribuloides
AATAATAATGTAAATCTAATTAATCCTTTTTGGTCACTTCGGGTCCACAAATTACCATTTTTACCATTTTAATAAAAATGATAAATATTTAAGTAACTGGGAAAGATTTGATGACAGTCCAAATGCATTAACCTGCTCACATTATTTTAGCCCTTTCAACAGTTTTTTTTTTGTCCACTTGTGTCTTAATGGACCATTCCTAGTACAAATCATTATTTTGGTGTAAATGCCTGGACAAGCATAAGATTTATATGAAAAGGGCGCACTGTCCAGCAGGATATTTCACCATTCTGCTTAAAACATTGTGACATTATTTTGTGTGTATATGTGTGGGAAGAGTGATATACCAAACCCAAATTACGTGTATCAAATAAGGCTAATTAAATAGAAGTCATTATTGACCTCAATTAAGACATATCATTTTAGGAATTGGCCTTCCGAAAATCCTTTAGAATCTTTAAATAATTATATATATAAGAATATTACATTAGATGAAAGCAAATGCCTCAAGTGAGGTCATTAACCTTTCTTTTGTGTAATATCAGACATTTCTGTTTGTAACTTAACAATATAGATCTATTAAGGTATCCACACTTTACAAAGCTGATTGATTTTTATTTGTCTGTATATGTTGGAACAATTTTGTTTTACTATGCTATGTATAAAAACAGTAAAAACAGATCAAGAATTGGAACAACAAATAAGTATTTTGCCCATATGGACAGAAATTTCCATTTTGCTCAATGACAAGCCCGAATAGTGGGAAGAAGAGCGAAGAACAGAACTAATATTTCTGGATTCAGAACACGTTTTTTTTTTTTACAATTTACTTATTGACATCCCCACCCCCAAACAAACAAACACAAACACATATGCCATCTAAACTCCTCAAAAAAGTTTCAAGAATCTGAGTTTGATCGATTATTTCCCCCTTGACTTACAGGTAATCAATGCATGCTTGAAAGACTATTCAATTTTCCTTAAAATGATATGCTACTTGTTATTATTATGCCATCGAGGAAGGGCAGGTTTTTTTTCACATACGGGATCCGATGAGATGTAAATTGAAAAGCTACAAAATGAACACCGGTTGTGCCTTTTGTTCTTAGCCATAAATGCCAGTTCCAATAGGAACTCCTGCTCCAGTTACCTCATTTTCTGTTTGTTTTTCTACTTTGAGACTAAGGGGATTGTTTAGTTCCTTGTTGATGAGTGAGTTTCCCCCAATGTCTCGGGGGTTGTTATGCACTGTGACATGAACATTTACATGAATTTAAACAAACGTGTTGACAAGCAAACAAACAAACACGTATGGTAATTTAAAAACAGGACCCAAACCCTTTTATCTCAAAATAAAAACCACATAAGTGGCAAGGGTTCTTGTTGAAATTGGCATTCATGGCTGGCCAGCTGAGACCAAAAAGGGATAACTCCATACAAAAGAACGTGTTCTTTATTGACTCTTCATGACCATCGGTGTTCATTTTGCAACTTTTTGATTTAAATGTTATCCAAGCATGCATTGATCTCTATTAAAGTAATGGAGAAATAATCGATCAAACTCAGATTTCCAAACTATTTCAGGAGTTTAAATTAAAATAATGACTGTATGTATCGATGTTAGAATAAGATACATTATATTTATTGCTCTTAATTAACCCCCAAACACCACATTATCCCCACTGGGCTTATATAAAATGCCTCTACCATGTTTAACAATACATATTTTACGTAGAAAAGTGCGGTTAAAACTTCACGTAAATATACATCGTCTCTGATTAAAATATCAGTAGCAATGAAAGTGATACAAACATTCCATGTGCTTCAACCGGAATTAATAGACTACTTTTAAGAAATAATAATAATAAATAATAATTATAACGGCTTATTTACCCAGGGTAGCCACTTCAGTCTTGTAGGCTGCTCTTCCAGCGGGCCCTGCATAACATAAATGTTGTCATTACCCTTCTCTGTTCTAAAATGCTGAGCGCCAGGCTAGAAAGCAGAAGGTACCACTATTAAAAGTCTTTGGTATGACCTGGCCGGGGCTCGAACCCGCGACATTCCGCACGTGAGGCGGACGCTCTACCCACTGAGCCATCACGCCGGTTGATGTGTACAAAAAATGTTATTTTTATCCTTCAAAATAAAAATAGTGATTAGGTATGCAGCCAGTAATGTAGTAGTGTATTACCGGATAAATGGTATGTTTTTGTTTCTAATAACTTTAAAATACGAAGGAGTATTTTTTTTTTATCTGACCACTCTTTATTCCACCAGGTGGATGTAATCCTTGGTATAAGATTAAAATTTTATTCTCGATTTCCACACCCTGAAAGGATTCACTCAAGTGCTCATTCTTAACCCCTCACGGAGAAACACCCTGCTTTTACCCTCTAAGAAAGAAAGAAATATTTAACAGAAATATTGTTAATTGTTGAATTTCAAAATTTACCTTTACACGTCACGCTATTTGATAGCAATGGGGATTTTGGGGCATTTCCAAATCATGTTCTACGTTGAACATGTGTGTCGATGGGTGATGCAAATTACTAGTCGTTAGAGAGGACCACAGATGATGACATAAACATATGGAAATTGCGTAATCAATATTTTTAGGGGAAATGATACAGGTATCTTTCAGAAATGGTTCCGTCTAAAAGAATTCATAGTTTGGCGCAACCCTAACCCTGTCAGTAACCTTAATGTTACTCGACTTCTCAGAAACATACGATGGTCGTGTGTTTTGGTACTTAAGAATATACTCTCCACTGATAATAAATAAACGAAAGTTCATCTTCACAGGAAACAACGCCCGACACCAGCGAAACTCAAGTCGGAATTTCTGATTGGTCCTGGCATCCGATTACGTGGTCTTGGTGGCTGGTCCTCCGATTGATTTCCGCGATCCTTGGCATCGGCGGTAACCTACTCGTCGTGGTGGTATTATTTCAGCGAAGAGCAGCGAATCGATCGACCGACACGCTGATCGGTGGTCTAGCAGTGGCTGATTTCCTAACATCCGTATTTATCATCCCCATACCTCTCGTGAAGACTCTCCCGAATTCATGGACTGGACAGATCTACTGTAAGATGATCCTTCTTTATGTGGGTCGCCATAACTGCCTCGACTTACATCCTAATGGGCATATCGATCGAACGATATATCGCTGTCGTGTATCCGATATATTTCAACAGGGTACTTAGCAGACGACGTGTATCTATCGCTATTGCCTGTATATGGCTAGCTGCTGTTGTCTCAACTTCATATGGACTTTTCGTCTTGACAGTGGATGGAACAACCAACACATGTGTCTCTATCTTTCTCTCGGCAGACGCGCAGGTCGTTACTGGCTATGTTTGGTTTGTTCTACGTTTGGTTATCCCAACAGTAACCATGCTCGTTACGCAGACCCTAATTGCACGCGCACTTCGCCGCCAATCGTTGCAGTTTCAAACTCAAAAGGACCAATCAACGCCTTCGTTTCATCTCGTTGCCCGAGCGCGGGTGATTAAGATGATGTTGATTGTTATCATCATATATATCGTCTGCTGGGCTCCTAATCAGATCGCTTACCTCGGCTTTCCTGTGGGCTTTGTTCCTCCGTTTTACCTTCTCAGCCCACTCCAACACGTACTAACAGTTTTGGGGTTCTATAATTCATGCGCTAATCCTATTATCTATGTTATCAGGTTCCGGGAAGCTATAAAGACCATGTTTACGGGCGTCACTCGGATTGAGGGTTCTATATTTCAACCAAAAACGGGAACAAGTGCTATATCTGAAGGGCACAATGATATTGCGAATTTGCAAGTGTGAGCTCCAAGAAGTTACAATCAATTTCAAATTGTAAAATATACTCAAATTTCTGATTGGTATTTGTTACAGTAATTTAAACCGTTTATTTCTCTATCTCAGTAATTTGGTGATTATTAGGCATATATGTAATTGAGAGGGTTCATTTGATCCTTCACCTAAGGAACACTTGTTTTATTTTTTTTATATTTAGTAATTTTAGTATATTCATTATTCAAACTAATTTAATCAACGGTAAGAACATGTTTATCTATTTCTAATGACGCAAACCTTCAATAATGTAAAGTAAAAAAAAATATTTTTGAAGGGTTGAGTTTTTACGCGAATGATGATATATATCCACAAAAATAATTATTATGATTTTAAAGCACATTTAACTTACAATATCTAGCTTGTATAATTATGTCAAAAAATAATCTATCGTAACAATTTACATTTAAAAAAAAGCTTGTTTTATTTGCTTTGATTATTGTAAAGTCTATTAACATGCAGGAAGTGAAAGGGCTATGAGAGGACGAGCTGGATATGGTCGTGAGGGAGTACACGGACTTCTACGGGAAGAGTGATATAGGGAACTGGCCACTTGGACAAAATAGTGCACATTTCGATTAGTACGTGTACAATAGATTTGTGAACGAAAATGTCAGGATTGTTTAGATATTTTGGGGACAATTAATAATTTTTAATCTGTCAAATAGTAATTTTGTTTGACATGCCTGATATTTTAGTACCACCAGGGGCGTAGACAGCGCGGGGGATGGGGGGTATGCATACTCCCCAGCTCACAAGGTGGGGGTATGATATGTACAATCATACCCCTCCCCCCCCCCATGTTTCAGGGAAAATTAATTTTTTAGTCAGTAGTGTTTTTCTTATCATTATTGTTTATCATTATTGTTATTATTATTGTTATCATTACTATTATCGTCTCTTCTCGTCTTTATTTCTTTAATGGGTCTATATTGTATACTTTTTTTAATCCCTGAAAGCATTTTTCTTTCTGCCCCTGACGGGGCAGTGTGATAAAACTATTTAACTAGAGGTTTTTGCACAATAATGTGAGTATGCGTGTGTGCGCATAATTTTGTGTGCACAGGCGTGTGCATTAGGGGGCATCACAAAACAAAAATCGGCCTTTCCCTAATGATAATGTTTAGGAAGTTTCATCAGTAGCCCTTACTTTGGAAATTTATTGGAAAATTGGAATGACTCGATTAAATAAAAGAAAAAATGTTTAATAAATCAGCAACTTCTTCTGTGGAGCAAGGCATAGGATGCACTAGAAAACATATACTGAAACCTAAAAATTTCAAAATTTTCTCTACCGTGGGAGGAGAATCCCCTCCGACCCCTACACCACCCGACTGATAAATTCATGCTCGCTAAAAGTGCTCATGGAATTCATTCTACACCTAGCTGAGGCTAGCTCTATGTATCAACGGTAGAATCCCCCCCCCCCAAGTAAAATACATTCCTGCTGGAATAATATATGACAATATACTACACAATATGCGTGTATGTGTCTGTCCTTGTGCGTATGTATATGTGTGTAAGAAAAAGTGTCAAAATTTTCGGCGCGCTCCGCGCGCAAATTGCAATATAAAATTTTCTAGACAAAGCACACCCGAAAGTTTTTAGTTTGGTATGTTTACTTTTGTTTAGTATTACTTATATCTTACGTTTTTATTTTAGTAGCAAGTAGCTTTTAAAACATATTTTTGCATTACGCTTTATGAAATTTTCAAGTTGTAGGAATTATTTGGAGGCAAAACAATGTTTGTGTGTGTGTGTGTGTGTGTGTGTGTGCGTGTGTGTGTGTGTGTGTGTGTGTGTGTGTGTGTGTGTGTGTGTGTGTGTGTGTGTGTGTGTGTGTGTGTGTGTGTGTGTGTGTGTGTGTTTGTGTGTACATGTGTGTGTGTGTTAAAACATGCATTATGATCGACCCCTCTGGACGGCAAATCATACCCCCCAGGTGTAAAGACGTGTCTACGCCCGCAATTTATTGACAATGATTAAGGATCAAAGTAAGCGAGATTAATTTAATCTTGAATTTGATTCCCCAGTCATTTCAGGAATTTATCTATGCCATGTACGTACCCATTTTCTTTTTCATTAAGCATGTATGTACACCTCATGTATTCTGTGTCGTCTTTGTGTGGTTTTTACTGTTATTTTTTTATCCATTTTAATTGTTGTATCATTTGAATGCATTGAATATGTCAAATAATACATTTTAACTTTGATTTGGGTAGGATTGTACAACCATTTCAATCGCATATAAACTTTATTGTTGTAAAATTGTCAAGATATAGGCCTATTGACATTTTAGCTGAGTAACCGAGGACCGGACTTGTCATTTATCAGTGCATGGTATACACTCGCCTATGAGGAAATTTATATAAGTACACAGCGGTATAGTGGGCTATTGAAAGTTATATTTGTAATTCAGCATAGAAAGCTGTTGTAATTTTATGTGATTAAAATTATACTTAAAGATGTAAAATATTTCATTGCAAGTAACATTAATTAATTTTGAATTTGATAAACAAAGGCAATTTCATTGGAATTATTATCGTAATTGCTACCTATAATGTGACAGTGTTTTATTCTTCATTGAAAAGATATCCATCGTCTCCTGATATGTAATAACATTGAAAACTCATATGAACACCTAAAAACTTCAGTGTTTAGATCTTCACAAAATATTGTTGAAGCGATCATGATTTTGTAACTACACTGGTTTATAGAATAACATACATTTATCATCTAATAACCTTCATATTAAAGTATAGGAACTAGAAATTTATTTTATTCTATTATAGTAACCGTTAGGCTTTGCTTTGAATTATTGCCAAGTAGAAACAAAAAAATCCTATCAAAGAACATACCCTAAATGACCACTGGTATTTTGCGCATTTTTCAAATTCTGGGTAGTTACTGATCCTCAGATTTCACAGACGTGTCCTTCATCAATAGCCTAAGAGCATGAATAATGTTTTGCTGTGCTGCATTAGGGATGCAAATGAAATTCGCTGCCTTTAAACGAGCTCTATCAACGAAAAATGGAAGGCAGACTCCATGATTCAAATTCTAACATAGGCTCAAATTTCCCCACAATACCAGATATACGGGCGTCACTGTGTAACTTTCTAACCTGTAAATACTGTGCCATTCCATCAAAGCGTAAATCGTGAACTCTTGGTTTTTACATGTATTTTATTTGTTCAGCAAAATATATTTGATATACACAAGATCCCGTTATAAATATTTATGTTAAGATTTCTTTGTAATAATTTGCCATCTACTTTACAGGATCAGTTTAAGTTTAACTCGCAACCTCATACCTTCACAATACTCAAAAAGCAAATAAATTACACTTAAAGTTAATTCCAATCTTCAGAAACCATCTATATGATTATCTTGTCCCAGTACTTTGGAATGGTTTACCAAATCCTCTTACTAGTGTGTTTATTTTATACATGCTTGCAATTAATTTTAGTTTGTATGTTGCCTATAATTTGCGTGTGTTTTGATGCAATTGTTTAGTGTATTTTGACTGTTAAGTAAAGACTGAATTGAAATGCAGTAAAGTGAAGTTTGGCTAATAGATCTGATCGAGAGTAGCCGGTCTGGAAACAATTCATACCAGCTTACATACTGACATAAAACATCCTACATGTATTCTCAATGTAAAGACAAAGTGGCAATACTACATCAAGTATTATCAAATAAAAAGATTTAATGGGAGTGTATTTCATCTCAATATTTTGTATAAAATCAATACAAAACATGTACAAGATTTATATGGAAGAAATTACACAAGGTCAATTTACAACTACAGTTAAACTCTCATTGAATACATAACATCATTTGCATTTGAACGTAAGCAGAAATCGGATGATTGAACATCTAACCTTGAACACAAAATATAAACATATAATGTACATTATTACGCTTGCACTCTACTATGTTGTCAAAGTTAGGAATATTCACAAATTGTTTGATTCTCCTCATTATTGTTCCTTACTTGATATCAAAAGTAACCTAGATATCCTTATTTGTCTGGTTGGGTTACTCCATTTCGCTTAACCCATCCCTCCCCGATATTCTGTACCCTGTGTTCTTACAACGATTATATTTTGGTACAATTTGTTGACACTCTATGAAGGTTATAACGTAAGAGAGAACTGTTTCAAGACTCAAGATTCTTCGCAGTTGTTTTCTTTGAAAAGGTTCCCTTCTTCAATTTCACATCGGTAGATTTCCGAGATTAATCAGATTTTGTTAAAAATTTTACTTCTGATGTAGTCTGATAGCATGTCTCGAGAGGCAACATTCGCAATCGCATACTTTTACATATCTTTGTGATAAGATGGGTCCATCCAAATAAATTTTAAACGCTCAACTACTTAACATCTATCCTATACATATATAAGCTATACAAAATTTACCAAAACATCTTTTGAAGTCTTAATATTTGTAGATATTTACAATATGCTGCTTTTTATCATCTTCAAAATGCACATTCCCCTTATACAGCACAGGTCAGAATGCATCATCCCAAATTCGCGAACTTGCGCGCATTTGCGTAAACTGCGCACTTGTAGTTTCGCGAAGCTTGGGCACAAGACAACACTTATCTTGCGCAGAGTACACGTAAATTACACAAACGCATGTGTTAACCAGCGCTACGTATTAACTACTCAACGCGTACCTTTCGCGTAACAGCAGGCTAAACTCGTTAACTACGCACGTTGTACGGAAAAGTTACAGGCCAGCTACGCATAGCCAGCGTGAAACCTTCCGGTAAGTTAGGCGTAATACGTGTGCTGCGCAAGGTAGTTTTTTTTTCTGACCTGTACTGTACTCTACCTTTTACATAATGCGTTTAAATCGGTTTTCTTTTTACATGCTTGGTTAATACAAATATTGAACTAAAAAGAAGAGTAACGTGCGATATTTATTCAGAATTTACCTGAAATTAGAAATCTGAAAATAATTATATTAAAATCACAAGTAATAAGTAAAAAATAATAATAATAATAATAACAAGGTACCACGAAGAAAGCATACACATCTCTATATTTTCATGTCCCATTTCACTGACACAATCATATTTTTATAACATCACATTAATAACTCTACTTAACTAGTCCGTTGAAATATTGTTTATTGAAAAGATTTTATTCTTACAAATTAAATAATTTTTCTTGGTTCTTGGTTTTTATCGCATATGAATTAAATTAATACAGACGAGAGGGAAAGTTTATGTGTCTGTTTGTTTGTCGGTGTTTGTGTATGTGTGTGTTTTATCAAAGTGTAAAGCATATAATATACAAAAGCATCAATCACAATTTGTACACATATTAGGATTGTCTAGCACCAATTCCTTTATCGTACCTTTTTATTTCCACTAATTACAAGTGTTATTTACAAATTATAGTTTATATTCTGGAAAGACACTTTTGAATAAAAATCCAAAATATATATCTTAAAAATAATTCTCTTCATTTAATGATTTAATGAAAAATTATACTTGCCAGATGTGAACGTATTAGAGAGTGGATGTTTGTTATAGCGTTCACACCTGGTTGCATACGTTGAGCGTGATGACATTCATTTTATTTTGTTGGTTACTGCTGATGTCTTCTTTCAGTTTTTCGTGTCATCCAGGAATTTATTGCACTTCTTCTTACGGTGAAAGACGTCCTAGTATTTTCCCTTCATCCTGATGAAAAAAAAAGACAGAGGAAGAAAAAGTTGAAAGTTCTGCAAAACAAAATCTGATTGCACATGAAATATGGCAATCATGCATCAATAATGGTTGACATATCATTTGAATTGAACGATGACCATAAATACCGAATAGTTACTTTAAAGGCAGAAGGGATAGTTTACTTTGACGTAACGACTAAACCACTAATAAGTCCCCCAAATGATATACATTTCTGTGTACATATCTCAATGGAGCATCTATTGCAAGAAGAAGAATCAGGCAATATATATATTTTTTTATTTCGTCTGTCAATAACCAGCTTTCAATTTTCATTTTTTTTTCGTTCTTAACCAACGAAATGTATTCTGAGTCTCTGTTGTTGTTTATCTTCATTAAGCTTACTTGGTAGCCAGATATTTATATTGTTTTTGTTTTTCATTCCGTTATTCATTATACAGCCATAACTTAATATCAATAAGATTATTTCTGAGTGAATTTTTGGATCGAATTGTTTGCAAATTCGCCAGTGCATTCCGAAAACATAAAGTGACCAAGCGTTTCCTTTCAATTAAATTTGATTGTACAAATCAATACAAGCGATCGGATACAAACATAAATCACACAAGCAATGAAAACAGGCAGTTAGTTTGCATAGCCATTTAGCAATGTTATTTCTGCATATGGAAAAAAATGTCGAGTCATACTATCGGAATCGGGGGTTTGTGTGTTAGCAAAGTTAGAATTAACGTCCAAGAAAACAAATTGTTACGTAGAAAAA
>JZLH01S0312364.1:0-10311 GCA_001188425.1 Eucidaris tribuloides
TCATAAATTTGTATTATTTCTACCAGCATCTGTGTACAATATCTACAGTGTATCCACACATGTGGACATAAAATGTACAATTATTATGCCCGTGTAAGTAATCGCTGACACGCAAGTCATGAACAGGTCGTTTGGAATGCATACATTGTGCGGATATTTGATACAGCCCATTTGCTGTTATGAATTTGCGCACACATCGCAGACGATCGTTCATTTTATGCAGACTATATAAATTTCACGGGGCCAATTACCGACGGAGCGTCCGATATAAAGCGAGTCTGCCTGACTGCCTACCAATGTTTAATTGGATTGCGGCTTCGTTGTACATGTATGTACAGTTTGTATGCATGCCAAGGTCTTTGTGTGTAGACGCTTCTTACCCCTTAGCAACCCAAGTGGAAACAACGTTAACAGTTTTCACCAGTATAGCATGTGACATTTTGAGAGAATGTGGGTTAATGTTCCTGTAGGCGAAGGATGCACTTTATGCTGGTGAGGATCAGTGGTGTAGACAGATCCCTGCTACATAAATAGGGCAGGGTATGATATCAATGTTTCTAACATCCTTTCCCTTCTGGCCTAAATATACACATAGATAAGTAGATAGATGGATAGATAGATTAATAGATAGATAGATAGATACATAGATAGATAGATAAATAGATAGATAGATAGATAGATAGATAGATAGATAGATAGATAGATAGATAGATTAATAGATAGATAGATAGATACATACATAGATACATAGATAGATAGATACATAGATAGATAGATAGATAGATAGATAGATAGATAGATAGATAGATAGATAGATAGATAGTTAAATAGGTACATGTATGGTTGTTGTAATCATTTCTTTTATTGAAAGAAAAGGCATAAATACATGTACAATGGATATAATTTATTATAGTAAATAGCGTATTTATAACACAGTTTGTGATTGGCTTAATTGGTATCACGTGTCATTCATTGTTTACGTTATAGGGACCGGTCGTGCACTATAACTTTTTGGTTTGCATTTGGAAAAGAAATGAAGAGACAATCCCATGTGACTGGGGATATTAAAAGTCATTCTTTTACTATTGCTCAAGTTATTGAAGCCATGATTTTTTTTTTCTTACGAACGGCATAGAAAAGGCTTTAGAGATGTGTTTGTAGTAAAGACAATGTCTGCACTATTATATTGTTCATATAAGATGAGAAACTGTTTCAATATTCAGGAGTTAAGAAATTGAAAACGCCGTCGCTGTTTGATAGTTTTTTCGTAATGTGGCGCGCAAAATTCAGCTCGTAGATCTGCTGCATGTAGCTGCGCGCAGCACTCGGCGCGTTTACGCGATGATACGCCAGCGCATTCCGGGGTCACTGACTGCACTCGCGCGCGCTGCACTGCTCCGTGATGCAGTGTTAATTTTGCCGTGTTGTTCTTATTCTATATACGAATTACAAATGTTATAAATACACTTTATTTACTATAATAAATGGTGTATGTTAGGTCGTGCACTATACTAGACTATATGAACTCCAAATGCATAATTATCCCTCGTGCAGCTCTATTTCAACTCAGCCTTCGGCCTTGTTGAAATAAAACTGCACTCGGGATAATTATGCATTTGTCGTGCACATAATCTAGTATAGTGCACTCCACATCATACACCATTTATATAATAGTACACATAAGTTAGGGAAGTGTCCAGGTTCATGTTCCATTTCAGGAACAGGCAGGATGATTACAGTGCAGTTTATTGATGAATCTATAACTTTAGGTATACAGTAATAATATGGCTATATATATTTCATAAAATTCTTATGCATTTTCTGCTATCACAACCATTACTGATGCTTCCAAACAAATAATGTATTGTCTTCATTGTTATTATTATCATCAGCATTATCATCATCATCATCATTAAATCAATAACTTTTATCATCAAATCATTACACATTCACATCAATAAGACTTCATATGATCTTATTGTCATGAAAAAAGGAGGCGGGAGGGGGAGGGGGAGGGGGGGTGATTGTGACTATGTGTGGTATACCTCACCTGGAAGGTATGCATGCCCTATCATCCATCCTACACTGCTGTTTGTAGTTCTGCCAAACAAGATTTCTTCTAATTGGATTACAGAACAGGACAGTGGAAAAGAGATTTAGAAGAAATTGGTGACATTTCTTTGCGTGAGGATCACTTCTTGATATGAATTTATGCCATGCCAATCCAGTTGACACAGTCTGTGAGGATTAAGCTAAGTACTTTTAGTTGAATTGATGGGCAGAATTGAGAGTAATTAATGAGCTGGATTTGTAGTAATTATTGAACAAATGGTAGTTTAAGATTGTCATGTACAGGATCACACAGAACATTTCAATACTGCTGACTTCCCTAATTCCATTAACCCCTAATAGTCCACCAGAATAATAGTCCTGTTAATTCAGGTTGACCTACCTCAGCCTGCTGAGCTGTAGATTGCAATTATTGTTCTTGGAAAAAACATTAAGTCATTGTGTATATTTAGGTGTTTGTATGCTGATACTTATCCTGTCACAATTAAACCTGTGCACTTTACTTTCATTCATGTAGATTGCATTTTTGTCTTCAAATGAGTTCTGTCTGAGTACCGGTATGTCAGTTTGAAATGTCACGCCACTCGTAAATTTAGTGTCTACACATACATTGACATGTACAAACTGTACATGTAATTCTGTACAATATGTGTGGGGCTCTGTTACATGTATTTGTATGTACTCTACACAAATGCTATTTTCATTGATTCTGTAATCCATACATGCAGGTACATTAGCATTGTGGAATTGAAATACCATGTTTCCTCCTGAATTTTAATAAACTCGTCTATTGGTTTAAAATATGATATCTTGGGACAATGTCTTTGCTTGCAATTGTACATAGATTGCATGGCCATTGTATTATGATGTACCATAACGGTAGGAAACACCACTTTATCAAAACAATAATGGCTATGTATGCTTGTCTATTTGTTATACCACACCATTAACATCAGAAATTTGATATGAAAGTCATTAAATTTAATTTTAACCTGCAAAAGTACTGTTATTCAATTTGATGTGTAGGAAATAAAATACTTTCAATTTGCCCATTACGCCTCGTAAAAAGAATTTTAGTGTGTACAGTGTTCCTTTCGAGTGTAAATGCTTAGTAGCATTTGCATTGCATTAAGCTATACACCGTTTGCCATGAATAATAAGCATAGAAGTAATACATTGGGAACAACTCTAATGCTAGAGTTACTCTCTGGAGTATTTTAGTATACACATATTCATTCATCCCGGTCGACAGTACATTTCTTGTCAAGTTGATATATTCCAAAATTCTATTTACCAGAGACATTAAGAATGCATGCTGTCATTAAAAGGCATCACAGTGTGAAATGAAATTGCACTAAGAAACATTACGTCTAGTGTGAAATGACCCTACCCACGTTACATTATGGCTCAAAATTGTTACACATTTCAAGTGGAGTGTGACAACTTGTACATCAACTGCCGGTAGTTTCTTGTTTTTGTTATCAAAATACAGAATTGGAGCATGATATATAAAACACCCACACTCTATAACCCATTAGATCAAGACTGATTCTGAAAATGGCCTGTTAAAGCCTCACTCACTAATGGGATCAGATTAAACCTGGCATGAGATTGGATTGAATTTAATGATATTTGGTCATAAGAATAACATTATAGTGTAAATTTTATAAAAATCAGGATTATGATAGGCTATATTTGAAAGTTAGTGGCAGAAGCATGTGAACACCATCAGTTCTAGATTTTTTTAATAATATGGCCCTTAAAGTAATAACAATACAATTGATATGATTTTGATCATACTGTATTTCACTGATATCTTGGTCAAATCTGACCATTTCTTTTAGAACTCAAACTGCCCGTGTTTTCAGATCACAGTGTAAGTTGTATTTCTGTGATGTACACCAACTTAAAATGGTGGAAATGCTTTTTAATACTATTATTGAGAAAATGACTTTTAAACCCTTTCTTTTTTGTATTTCATTTTCGTTTCCTTAGGACACAGCAGGTCAGGAGAGGTACAGAACGATAACAACAGCCTACTACAGGGGTGCAATGGGTTTTATCCTCATGTATGATGTCACAAACGAAGAATCGTTCAACAGTGTACAAGATTGGTATGTGCCTTACATGCTAACCCCTCATTCCCAGATCCCCCCCCCCCCTCTCAATACTCATTTATTTGAACCGCTATACTTTGGTGGATTTCTCAGACTTATTTAAAAAACAAGTGACATGAGCAGTTTAACATCACTTCATGTTCAGTTACCAGTATGTAATACTGTATATATTTGGTAAATGTCTAGAGCAAATACCTTGGACATGCAAAATTATTATTTTGCATGGCTATGATAAAGACAGGTGTATGCATACAAATCAAAATATTTTGTTTGCTCACTAATTACAGAACATCAGTAAAACTCTTTCTTTAAATTATAAAATGCATCCTTACATCAATATTTTTATTATATTTTTGCAATACATGGCGTGTTCGTTAGTATTACTAGAAAATTTGAATTACCTCTTCAGCAGTGTGAATTTGATGTAATTTTGACAGAAGGCCTTGCTTTACTAGCTCGAGCTTAGTCTGTATTTCAGTCAGGAAATTTCCTGAACAAAAATATTGAACTGTTGTAAAAGTGGACCAGGATCTGCATGGAAAAAAAAACATCTTGAGATATCTTGAACTCCAGATGATCATAAAGAAGCTGGGAATTTTGCAATCTGCTGACTATGTGGCTACTTGCTTCACTGGCTCAAGTTACGTGTAATTCTTAGATCCTGTCATGCACTACACATGTAATATTTCCAGCCTTTTTGACGCTAGTTCAGCTCAGGCTGGTGAAGCAAGCCTTTTTCATATGAATGAAACAAAAATACTTTGGAATTAATCTTTTATTGTTGTTTCAACAATTGGCAATATTAACAGGTGCACACAAATCAAGACATACTCATGGGACAATGCTCAGGTAATCCTGGTGGGAAACAAATGTGACATGGAAGACGAAAGGGTCATCTCAACAGAAAAGGGCAAACAACTCGCAGATCAATTAGGTGAGTAGAAACCCCTCCTCGTAATAGAGTAGGCCTGTGTGTATTGTTGATATCATGAGTAAGAACAGTCCATTATGATTAGTTGGTGGTGTGGGTAAGTAGCACTCTTGGTGGGAAACAAATGTGACATGGAAGACAAAAGGGTCATCTCAACAGAAAAGGGCAGACAACTCGCAGATCAATTAGGTGAGTGCAAAATCCCCCCTTTCCTAGAAATGGAGCAATCCAGTGTGTACTGTTGCCCTTGTAGGTGAGAATAGTCCACTATGATTAGTTGGTGGTGCGGGTAAGTTGCACTCTTGGTGGGAAACAAATGTGACATGGATGAAAGGGTCATCTCAACAGAAAAAGGCAAACAGCTCGCAGATCAATTAGGTAAGTCGGAAAATTACCCCCCCCCCCTTCTTCGTAATAGAATGGTCCTGTGATATGTTGATATTATGAGTAAGAACAGTCCAACATGATTCTCAAAACAAAAGGGGAAGAATTGCAGATCAATTAGGTGAGAGAAAATACCCCCTTCTCTTTGTAATAGATCGATCCTGTGTGTACTTTGAATGTTATGAGTAGGAAGAGTCCATTTTGATTACTGGCTAGGGTGGGTAAGTAGCACCTTAGATGGGACAATAAAGAAAAATGGTGTAAGTGCCCTTTTTTGATAGGTGTCCCCTCCGCATAGATTCATTTATGTGTAGTTCGCTATCTGGGGAGTTGCTTTGGTGTCCTTTGTACAGAGTGTATCCCTACACAGGTGTCCTCTTAGACAGGTTTTAATGTGAATGACCCTTTTCCATAGAAAAATAGAGCAAGGGAAAAAAATTACACAAACCAAATCATCAATCCATCATTTTAAATGACAAAAATTGTTCACAAATTAACTTGTTCCATCTGTTGTTACAACACTCAGCATTTAATGTGGAATTTTTTCAAGACTATGAGCATTGTGGGCAGGGCTCGAAATTAGCGGTGGCCCGGGTGCCATTGGCTACAAAAAATCCTGTCGGGCCACCTGAAAATCGAAAATAAGCCATATCAAGTGGCTCGGCTGGCCACTATGAATTATCACATGATTCGTAGCTAGAATAAACTACAACCTGAACGACTCCATCAAAAAATGCAAACGTGATAGCTAGTGCATGATTTTATGACTTGCGCTCAAAAATAAACACGGTGCAACGGGCACGAAACTGAAGGGTTCACCCTTTTCCAGAGTGCTCACTCAATATCTCCCTTTAATGAACTTTATCATGAACATTTTATTATCAAAGAAATGGAGATGGTGATGATTGGCAGAACATGAGTATAATTATATTCAAATGTCCAGGACGTAAAATTAATGTTTAAAATCCACATTTTTTAATGCAACATTTTGGCCACCTGAAATTGGAAAAAATCATACTTAGGTGGCCCGGCTGGCCACCAGAAAAAAAACGTTAAGGTCGAGCCCTGGTGGGCCTATGTTAGTAACCTACCCAGACTCCTGATGTTTCCTTAGATCTAGGATGAGTAAATGAATAAAAACCAGATCAAGTATTTTGTATGTTAAATTAATAAAGCTTGAATATCGATGATGCATTACACTGTATAAATTTCTAAATATTTTATGTTGGATACTTAATGGCGACATGGCCTAGAATTATGAAAAGAATATGGTGACCCACATTCCCTGCTTCATACATGACCAGTTTCTGTGCCGACAGTGTCGTGTGTGTGCATGGAATAATTTAATCAATGCGTGACTCACGGTTCATCACCAGAAGCAAGTAACATTATTCCTCATATTAAGATACTCTGTAATTGAAAGATGCAACTTGGAGATAAATCCAAATCTGCATGTGGACCGTATACAGTGTATGTATAATGCCTATTCACATAAGTCTGAGTAAAAAATCATGTATGGTAGGAGAAGCTATTAAAATATTTTCAGTTCCAAAGAAATTTATAGTTAATAAGTTTGTGGAGTGTGAACACTCTCAATAGTGGTTTCCATATATGTGTAGAAAGTTGAAAGTTTCAAAATGAAGTGCATTGGAATCGATTCTCACCTCCCTAGTCCTTTCCCTATGGTTCCCAACCACTGTGTATGTTCCACCCCCCCCTTCACTTCTAATCGTTACCCTCCCACTACCCCTATACTGCTGCTGCGAATTAGGATATCAGTCTCTTGCCCCTCAGAGTAGTCGGGGGTACATTGGGGTGCATAATTATTTGTACAGCAATGTGTGTGTGTGTGTGTGTCCATGTTCACAACATAGCATTTGGGGCACTTCTCGGCGGAAATTGTTGCAACATTGCCGCTGGGCTGGCAGGTGAGAATACAAGAGAAGGGATGTAAATAATGCCAACCTCGAGGTCAGATTCGAGAAACGAGGCGGAAGAAGAGGAAAAACAAGATCCGATCTGATTTTAAGGAACTTGGATCTCGGTGTTGCAAGGAGTGGATGCGTTCGTGCTGCTTGCGTGGCCGCGTCAGTTGTGCCACGTACAAGGACGAAATACTCTGGCCTCTGGACTGTTGACAGAAGAAATAGGCCTGTATATATCATGCCTGGTTATGTCTCGTAAAATGCCTGCAGTATGTTGTCTAACTGGTCTCTCTGTGTCTCATTAGCGCTATTAGCACATTGGCAATGAAATCAAAGCGTGTACAGACTTTGGGGGTCAAAGTCATTATTTTCTCTTTTCTGTTTTTCTTTTTTTTTTCACTCTTCCGTTCTTCCTGTCTCTTCTGCTCTTTTCTTTCCAACTCTCTGACTCAAGGGTGGTGCCAAGAAGAAATGTTAAAGAGGGCGAAAACCCGAGGCAAATTTGCGAACAGCAAAAAAAAAGGGAGTCTTCAGGTTTTAGCAGACACTTCTTTATAGTACAAATCAATGTCACAAGCAAAAAAAAAAGATCATCTGGTTTTTCCAGACACTGGAGCAAACATTAATGCAATGGTTCCTTTAGAATGTTTGTGTAGAAAATCTTTGGAGAGGGTACAAATTTGTCAGCAAATACCCTAATCCACCTCATTTTCTTGGCTGCCCCCACCCCCCCCCCTCCACACCCCATGTGGGGCTGTCCCTGCTCTGACTGTCCATTCCTCTTTGTACGTAGTTCTTTCATTGAGCACAGTTTGGCATGTCAAGATTAACTTAACCTTGTGTGTACTGTATTTTATGTCATAAAATCAATTACACTGTCTACTGGTGTCTATTTAAGCAAATAGGATATGATGGATATCATTTTTTATTTCCTGGCACTCACCAGCCCACAAATATTCCTCCAGTATCCCACACAAGAAATTGAAATGAACATGAATACACCTAACAGTAAATATAAATCATTTTAATGGCTCCACTTTGGAAATATTTGCATCTCTTGTATTGGTAATGTGAGATGCGAGCATTAACTATGTATTACAAGTAACTTCTCATAAATCTCTCCTTCCATATACGCAAGATATCCCCAACCCAATATCAATAATTGGTTTATCCTAGGATGACTGCATAAGAAGTAGAACACCACTTGGCTGATGAGGGACATGGTGTATACACTATGCTCCATCAGTGCCTGTTCTCTATATTCCAGATTGCAGTTTTTAGCACAAGTGTCCAGGTGATTTAATGAACAATGTCCTTAGGATGTCATCAATAATGGCCACATTGTCGCTATGGTGCATAGAAGAGAATTTACTACCGTAACTAATTCTGTATTGACCAAGCGGATGCGGCCAGAATGCATTAAACTGATGAGTGATAAAGGTCAAGGGGAAGCTCGTTATGTCGTCGTCAACAAACCCACACGCAATTTGCCAGTAGAAGTGCATGGCTGAAGTGCAAAATACTTTTACAAATGATGATTTATCTGCTTGTGACGTAAAGCATACACGCTGTGCATGTACATGAGTGATACCCGTTGTAGAAATTTAATGATGTTTACAAACTTTAGGCAATTTTTTTCCCCTGAATGGGTGGATACAACCGTGTCGGGGAACCATAATTTCAGGTCTTCTATCACATTTTGTTACGTATGCATTATACAAATCAGGTTGACTTGTAGATTTTTAGGGAAGAAAGAGTTATCAAGAATATAGCATTAAATTTATAGGTACATGTATATTCAATTTAGTGTACCAAGCAGCATTTGTCCCCATGGTAACATCAGATCTATATTTAAAGTATCAGGAAAGTCAAATTCTACAAGGGACCAACGTTACCATGTACATTTTTGCTATAGACTGCAGTAATGGAATAAACTATCTAAGGAATGTTTATTATGAATGTGATATTCGTTCATGGACAGCATGATTTTTTAAATCTGTTACATTCTAGGCTGTTTACTCATCCATTTGAATATCATTATACAGTCAAGACACCTAAATTCCATTTTTATTCTTAATTGAGTATCCACTAATGTTAAACCGTGTGCCACCAATCCATTTTATAGGCTATCATAGGTAGATGTGAATATACTTACTGGTACTCTGGGAAAAAGTTGGTCTCCTATTGACATTTTACTTTGCTAACCCTCTGTTCATATTGTTGTATAGGATAATACATATACTGTGCACAAAGGAGGTACTTTCTTTTTACGAGTAGTGGTCACAATCATAGCAATGGGATTTTATGGCCATTTTATTCAGACTTGATCAAAGAGCACCCATTATCTGTAAAACAGATTTTGTACTCTGCCTTCCTTGATGTAGATTTAGCTACTGTAAAAGATTCTTGAATCTAAAATAGTAGCATTTCTACTTCATGTAGAATGCAGACACTTAAATGTACATGTATGCATGTCAAAAAAAAACCAACAACCAAGATGTAGTAGTAGTAGTAATCCAGGTTTTAAATCCGGTTTAGTCCCCAAGCTACAGGGGTGGCCGGATTCACCTCGCACTCACAGAAATCACCTTCACCCCCTCCCTCCACTTTACTCTATTCGGCACATCCTCCTCCCTCAACCCCAAGCCTCCTACTCTTCTCCACCACCTGCTCCTTCATGGCTTCTTCGGTCGCCCCCTTCCCCTCTGGCCAGCCACCTCAAACTCAAGCGCCCTTCTCAAAACATGATCAACATCTCTCCTCAACACATGTCCCATACCAACGTACTCTGTTCGCCTTCGCCATCAGATCCACCGTCTCTTCTAAACCCACATCTGCATCAACACCTCAGTCTTCCCTCCTGTCCCATCCAGATTCCACACCC
>JZLH01S0312389.1:0-12033 GCA_001188425.1 Eucidaris tribuloides
CTGATACTAATTTGCATATTATGCTAATTAAGTTACAGTTGTTTATTTGGAAATGTGCCTATCATGTTCACTGATGGTAAATACATCTATTTTGGCAATATATTTCTTTCAATGAGACATTTTGGCTGCAAACTTTGATGAAAATAGGAAATTCTTGTACAGTTAAAGCTAATTTGCATATTATGCAAATTAGAACACTTTCCCATGCTTGGATTTTCGGAGACTTTTAGTATGGTGATTAGGAGACCTCACTGATAGTCATGACAGTTAAAACAATTCTTTTGCAATTAGTGGTGGGTTGACCCCTTTTTTATGCTAGATTGACTGGACTAATTTGGCACTTTCTCCTTCAGCCCAACGTGCATTTGTGACCCGTCATCACGCTATCCTGATACAGTCACACAACCCAAATGTAGGAAACGTGCCAAATACTGTAACAACGATATAAAGTATGAAAGCGAATTGTCCTCAGAAATCAAACAATTTATGACCTTCACACATTGCAAACGTTTGAATATCTATATTTCACCATAAGTATTTTTCTTTGTGTTTTAATCTTTCTTAACTCTTAACGTGCCAAAGTCACAGATCTGCACTACATAATACACATAAACCCAACAGAGATTTAAATCCTCTGGCAAGTTAAGAGTTAATGATGTGCGACTTTATTAGAGTATCATGGTCACATTTAATTTTGGGGAGAAAGATGCAAAGTAGTCAGTCTCTTATGTTTTATCTCCATTGAATGATTGGCCAGGTGACTTGAAGTGAATAGTGGCTGCTCGCTGAGAGTCATTAAATCAATAGGTCTAAAAGATCATACTGGTAAAGTTTTGTGAAGAAAGCAATACAATGACATAACCGGCAACAAATATGCTTTTTTATGTCACTATTCATTTAAAAAGGGGTGATTTTGGTACTTTTTTTTCATTGTCTGCTATGAATTCTTCTCACTCTCGATCACTGACAGTTATTCAGTTGAAGACCCCATCTTGCAATAAGAATGAAACATTGGACATTCTCAAGCAAACATACACCCCGTTAGGGTATGTCAGTTTTTCGGTATATCGTTTTTTAATGATATTTTATTTTGTCGGTATTCCCGGTATTGCCATTGAAAAAATATCGCTATATCGACTTTTTCCGATATCCTGTTTTTCTCCGATATTTTCTTCCATATATCGACAAAATAACAACATCCATTTACAATTCATAACTTTCCTTCCACAATAAATCGCCTCCGAAAGAGATATTTCTTTGATTATTCACGCAGAATTTGCCGATTGCGGACCACTTTCACATGTACAGACATGTCGCATGTTGCATCAAAAAGTCGCAACTCAATTCCCATCGACTCTCGCTCGCCACGGAAAGATTTGGGGCCTTTGTCCTTTCCTGTCATTTACCGTTGAGAGCGCATGTCCAGAAGACGGAAATAGCCGACCGCGCATCTTTGCGATCTGGTATTTTTCTTTTGTGCACGAGGCTGATATGCGGAGGGAAATTTCTTTTATAAAGACGTTATAATCCATATTTTGGTGAGTCAAACAGTTTATGGTTGTTGATATTTATTACTATTGATAGAGGTATGTTCATATTAAAAATATTTTCACTTATACATCGTTTCAACTGTCCTACCGTCAGTCAATAATTGACTTCAGTCCCACACATTGCCATCGATGTTGTGTGTTTAGTGCTTACAGCATCGAGTTGTGCAGTTGCTAGAGTTGTGAGTCGCCCGCTACGGGCCGGTATACCGGGTTTTAACGATATTTTTTCAGCGGTATCGGTATACCGGAAATTTGTTATACTGACATTTTTTACACCCGGTTATTCCACTCTTGTCCACTCAACTCAAACTTTGTATGACAAACAAAGTATGAGTTGACCACTAATTATATAACAAATCACTGGTGGTAAGTTGTTTCTCGATAATTCTGTTTTTTAGTAGCATCATTATGTTCCAGTTCTGTAGCAAGCAGCGACACTTATTGAAATTTTGGGCCCCAATCACTTTAACCCGTTGTAGACTAAGTACGGGTTACATGTAACTCGTGTTGAGGTCTATGGAAAATGTGTGTTATAGTGAAATCAGAGCATCCCTGACGGTTTAATAGATTGAAATGATGATTGTAGGATTTTGAAACTCCACTGGAAAACAATCAGGACATTTAGTGTTCATAAAATCATGCTTGGAACCCTGCTTTTACTGCACCCATATATTCCTATGTCCAACGGTCGTTGACCACTATAGCGCCTGGTCAAGCCATCGCAGGCGTTCTAGTCCATTTAGCAATCTAGCAAGTTGGCAGTTAAGTCTATTAGACTCCCGAGGGCAAATCGGTTAGCCCACAGCATAAGGCCCATTACTTGCGAGTGTGTGCGGTAATGCACTCTGAAAAAAAAGTGAGTCCATGTTTTTAGAGAGAAGTCAGTAATAGCATGCGCTATCTAAACATGTTGATATATATCGTTAAGAGGTAGGGGGCTCTCATTTGATTGAGGGGGTGGGGCCGTGTTGGGGCATGTCACGATGAGTTAGTCAAGATGACGTCAGTGATCATTCCCATTTTGCGGTGCCATGCATCAATTGGTTACTCTTCGACCTGTTGTCTTTAATGAATTCTGTTTCAACATTCCCCATTAGAATGCATAATAAACAAATAATAAATTGGGTTTACAAACATGCAGCGAATTTACATGGACAGCAGTTTTTAAATAGAGGTTAAGTTTAAGTTCCAGTTTATCAAACTTTTTGGTCAGAATATGCTTTTTAAAGTTTCCTTCCTATCTGTTTTCTGTTTTATTCAAATATAAGAAGGATGATTAAGGATTAAAGGGTAATGGCTTGATTGGGAACACTTGAAAATGCCCTCAGAACCAAATTTTTAGGTTGGAAGGATTTTGTCTTGAATTTGTTTACTTGAAGAGAAACAAATATAAACATACCAGTATTGAATTAAGGTATACCGTGGATAGAAATTAACTTTTAACATGCCATAGAAATTACATCTTTTTCTACATTGAATTATAATGCACATTTCCCTCTTTAGCATGCTAAGAGTTAAACCCATACAAAACTGTACAAGAAATTTGACTATCACTACAAAAATGGTACTAATTGTTTTAAAAAGTCTCGACATTTACCAGAATCTTCACAGCAGAATAGCATGCTTGATTCTAAAATAGTTTCATTCCAAATTGAGTACTGCTTCCAATGATGATGTTTTGCCTTAAATGAGGGCTACCGATGATGCTACATGTACATATTTCCCTTTAAATGATTACATTATGACATTTTGGGTAAATTTGGACTCTTGTATTACTGTAGTTGCATTTAAAGTGTGCCAAAAATGAGATACTTGATTAATTTTATTGCTTGCTTCCAATTAAAATGAACAGGACTGCCCTGTGCCAGTGCATTAATGTTTGATGGTTTGATAAAACTGAATTGAAAAAAAAGAAAAGTAAACATGGAATGTAACTTAAATTCCTATACACCTGCAGCAAAGGTGAAAGTTGGAAAAAGGTACGTTGACTTCTGAACCCAATTGGCAAGGTAGCGAGAGATAAAAGAAAAACGTTTAAGGGCATTTTACAAACAGCACTGATAGTTTGTCATCGCTAAGACATGGAATGGTTTTTGCAGCAAACGCAAAGTGCATTTTTCACTGTCAAACCCCTTTTTGTGGCGTAGTCGAACCACTCATGGTGAAAGCAAGTGCTATTGATTGCGTTTTCCTGCTCTTCGAGAATGTTCCAATAAATTGACTTAGAACGGAGAAGCAGCGAAGGAGTTGTGCAGAAGAGACAGACAACATTTGTAGCTCTAAAAACAACAACAACCATTACCTAGAAGACAATCTATTCTGTAAGATGGTTGTGAAAACATTTGATTTTATTTTGATTTCAAACATTTGAATTATCAAATTGTTTTTATCATTACAGAGTTGAAAAATTACAATAAGTGTCATGTGGGACTTTGCAATTTCCTTTCAGAACATCCAGTTTTGTCCATTATGTTGTGTTAGGTTTCCTTTGGGTAGTTCTAAGTATTTGTTGATATTTATTTATTTTAAAGTATATAACTTAACAAAGTTCATTATAGCTTAAGAAATCTTATCAATATTCAAATAAAAGTTACAATCATAAAAAAGATATTTTATCTACAACCTTTTCTACACAACACTTTTCTCCTACTTACATCTATGAAAAGTTAGCTGTTTGTAGTTGACACTGCACTCCAAAAGTTTACTCAGAGACAGTATTTAGTATGATGGAAGCCCAATAAAAAACAACACACACACACACACAAACTTCAAAACTTTTGATATCTGACCTGCAGGATAGTGTTTGAATGAACAAACAAATACCCTAGAAAACAAAACTGTAGTCAGTTATGCTGTGAGCGAAATATTGTCACAAGAATTAATGTCCTGCCGAGAAAAATTCTATTGGTTCCTTATTGACTTTCACGTTTTAAAAGCACTTCATGATCATTTTGAACAGAATTTTCTTCAGGGCTTTATTTTCAGACCTTATCAGAAACACTTAGTGCCTGTGGGATCATGCACATGTAGATCAGATTTTTTATTTTTTTTAAACTGGATACATTTGTCACATGATCCTTTGAATATGTCATTGTTCAAAATGGCTTGGCACGTTAAGAGGTAACATTTTATATGCTAAGCAGTCTAATCTGTAAACACATTAATTCTCCCTGTACATGTATGTGATGAAAGGTTATCAAATCCATTTGTGAGAATCAGGACATGAGCGTGTTTGATCTTGCATATTTGAAATAAAATTCACCAGATATTTACATCCTGAAAGTATGTCAAGAACAAAAGGGGCATCGGTTTCTATGAGATCTTGGCCTGTATACATGCATCCCCCACAACTTGATATATACATGTATCCAAAAGAGGACATGAACAAAGAAATGCAATTACTTCAAACATATGAATAAACTGGTTGATCAATAGATGCTATCGACATAAAACTGTACATAAATTTGAATACATAAATTGATCCATGATTGCTCTGATTCTTTGTTTCGATCATGCAGATCCCGGTAAAGACATCAGAAAAATGTTTTAAAAAGATGGTGAAATTTGCAACATTATGTCTGTTCCTATCAATTGTCAGTTTTGTGGGACTGCCAGACATCTTTTCTGGTTTTTGGGGGATGATATTTTGTCAGACAATATGATGAATGAGTAATAATAATGTGCGTCTGTTTGCCAGACTCTATTCAACAAGTTGTGAACTCCGGGCGGCCGGATGATAAATTGCCCAATAAAATATTCATGCTTTCAGCATGAATTATTGACACCTCTCAATTGATTGAAAGGCAGTGAAGCATATAAAGAGAAACCCTGAGTGTGTGTGTGTTTGTTGTGTGTGTGTGTGTGTGTGTGTGTGTGTGTGTGTGTGTAGTAGTGTAGTGTAGTGTAGTAGTAGTGTGTGTGTGTGTGTGTGTGTGTGTGTGTGTGTGTGTGTGTGTGTGTGTGTGTGTGTGTGTGTGTGTGTGTGTGTGTGTGTGTGTGTGTGTGTGTGCATGCATGTGTGTGTGTGTGTGTGTGTGTGTGTTTGTGTGTATGTATGTATGTTTGTGTGGTGTGTGTCAGACTTTGGATTTGTTTGTATGTTTCTGTATGTGTCAGCATGGGACCAAGCTGTCTATGTGTGCAGTGTGGGTCTGTGTAAATGTGTGTTAGTATGTGTGTTTGTGTGTGTATGTCATGTGTGTACTTGTGTGTCACATGTATGTGTGTCTTTATAGCTATTCATATGTGTCTGTCAGTATGTCTGTATGCAAGTCACGAGTATGTGAATATTTGTTTGTTAGTATACCATGTATTATTAGTCAGTGGGTATGCCTGTCAGTGGGTGTGATGTATGTTTGCATCTGTCTCTGTGTTATTGTGCTTAACATGTGTAACTTGAACAGAGTGATGAATTTGGCAAGCACAACTTTTTTAAAGCTAAGTGTACATTTTTCCAGAACAACAACAACGATGAATGATATTTTTGTTCACTATAGATAGTTCATATTTTAGGGGATGCAAATAACTGTATAAAGTTCATTTTTTCCGGGAACAAAGAAATTGTGACTTGAGTGTTAAATTTTAGTGTACAGATATAAGACCCTCACAGAATTAGGTCACTTGACCATACATGTATTTCTGGATGTCAGAAGGGGGAGGGCATATGCCGCACTGCATACTGATATCATAGTCACGAGATATGTTAATAAGTTTTTTATCAAAAAACAATGATTGCATTTATAATGGTGTATCTATCATTGAAAGTAGAATTTATGGGTTGATTTCTAGGCAGAGCTGTAAAAATAACATGGCATGGAGAAAATTTGATAATGGGCTGTTCTTGCAATATTCTTGCGTCTAATAATCTTGTCTGTTCATTCTAGTTTGGTTGATAGTTGGTTTAGGAAATTCAAAATGACAGGTTTATGTCCGTCATCATTACCCAGAATGCCTCTTATTATGAATGCCCTACATAACTCTCGCTCGTTCGTGTCTCAGCGCTAAGCTAGGCGACGCTCTGCGAAAATATCTCGCCATGATCCCACTTTTAGCGCCAGGTAAATTACTTTTCGTCGTAAGTGAAATGTCGTGATGGGTTCGTCTCAATACGTTGAGCCCCGTAATCACAAAATCATCTCACACAAACTTATTCATGCAATCCGTTTGACATTTGAGACTTCAATATTCTCAGTTTAGGGCTCTATCAGCTCGTGCTTAGCGATTTGTCCCCATTATTATTTTTCTTCTGCATCTTACCATCAAGTCAAGATCTGCTCTAAATTAATTTTCCACATCTTGGCACTCGATAAGGATCTCCGTATATTACGACTTACACACAATCTAGTCCATTTCCCACGACTGTAACATCTAGATACGCCCTCTAGGGAGGGGGTCATTGGGTGGCGAGCCGCTACATTGGCGCAATTTTTAATCACCCATAATTGCGCGGAGAGGAGTGCGGTACGTTTGAAGTGGCAGATTGCGGCAAATTTATTTGTAAGTGAAAAGCTCATTTTGGGTTAATGATTGTGTGTGGTTTTGTACGAGGCGAAGTGTATGATTGAATGTGTAAATATGACATGCATTGAGGGATTAGGAGGAAGTGGTAAAAATAGCTTGATATTCATTTAGTTTTTTTATGTGATGTGGATTACTTAATGTTGTATTAATGACATTGAAATTGACATTGTGTTGTTAAACTTGGAATTGTGTAGGAGTATGTTAAGGTCAGGGGCATGTGGTGGTAGGAGGGATGGGGGAAGGATGGACTAATTTGGGTGGGGTAGAGAAGAGAGTGACGGCGTGGTGAATGCATATCATAGCCCAGCAGGTGAAAAGGCTTTGTAAACAGTCAAACCTGTCTAAAAGGCCACCTCCCTCTAGCAGTGAACCTGTCTATTGTGGCCACTAAAATGATTTCCCTGGAGACAAATTACATGTATGTGTTAAAGGCCCACTGTCATGGGTCAACTCAACCATAGACAGGATGACAACTAGTCGTGGAATACAGGCACATATTCATGAATATGGATGATTTCAGTGCCATAGTGTACAGACTATGTGAGGAAAATAGATGTTTTGTTTTTTCCACACTGCCATGGCTGTTTATGTTGCATTATGGGTGTTATTAGTGCACCATTTTTATTAGTTTAGTCAAAAGAGGGCATTGTTCCATTCTGTCATGACAGTGGTCCTTTAAAGCTGTCTATAGCTGTCTCCTTCTATAAAGCCCACATTTTTTTTTTCTCGGGTTGCCACTAACACTTTTACACATTCTGGATTTATCCATTGGGAGGTCTCCACCCTGTCTATGTATTTAACCTTTTGATTGCCAAAAATGGCACAATTTGCTTCTGAAAGCTTCAAGACTGCAATAGCAAAGTTCACATATTGGCAATATGAACCTATTGGAGACGATTCAATTTCTGTTTAACACGCATTTTCCACAGACCCCAACACGAGTTAACTCGTACTTAGTCTGCAACGGGTTAAAATGTTGATCCTTTTTATGACAATGGCACATTGAAGAATTTTTAGATTGTACTATCAACTACAAACAGCAACCACATTTTACACATGTACAACAGAGAAAAGTAGTGTGTACAAACATTGTAGATTATAGGATACAGTTTCTAACATAAGTTTTATCATAATGTTCTGAATATTTTTTTTATTAAGTTGCAAGTAATTTTGTAAAGTTCCATTAGTCAGGTCAATCAATAACCCAAACTAGAAAGTGTACATGTTTTTTCCCACTTCACAAAAATCTATGACAAAAATCTCCATATTGTAGGAAAATATCCAATGTTACCATACCAGTTTCATGAGTGTTTTAGTAAGGGTAATCCCTCTGCTGTAATAGAATAAATGTTATTACTGTTATACATCTGTAGACTGTACTATGTGTAGATGTACTGACATTTAATGAGCAGGGCTCGACAAACCCATGTGCCCGAGTGGCCGGGGCACCTGAAAATCGCTGTCGGGCACATAGAAGAAAAAAGAACCTGCCCCATTGGGCAGTGCCATTTTGTGCAATGATCAATGTTAAAACAACTTGCATTTAGATCGGGAATTTGGATTTTACTGTTGGGCACTGGAACTAAAATTTAAGTGCCCGACTGGGCAGACCAAAAAATAGGTTTTTGTTGAGGCCTGAATGAGTACAATTTATGGAGTAAAATTGTACTGTGACAAAGTTTAGAGTTAAAATCAGTATCATGTACATTCAAATCTTTCTGAAATAGTTTTATCCTCTGCTAGTAGAAAAAAAAATGTTTGCCTATAGTAACAAGTAGATAATTATCACTGACAAATTTCAGAGCAAAAGTTACTATTGATAACCTGTTGCGTGGTCATTGACATTTAATGCCAAAGATGTGTTTAAAACTAGAATAAAGATGCTGTACCCTGTATCTGATATATACATTAGGACTGTAATTCAATTGATTAAGTTAGTTTTATGAGTGTTTTAGTAAGGGTAATCCCTCTGCTATAATAGAATAAATTGTATTACTGTTATACATCTGTACTATTTGTAGATGAACTAACATTCAATGAGTACAATTTATGGAGTAAAATTGTACTGTGACAAAGTTTAGAGTTAAAATCAGTATCATGTACATTCAAATCTTTCTGAAATAATTTTATCGTCTGCTAGTAGAAAAAAAATGTTTACCTATAGTAACAAGTAGATAATTATCACTGACAAATTTCAGAGCAAAAGTTACTATTGATAACCTGTTGCATGGTCATTGACATTTAATGCCAAAGATGTGTTTAAAACTAGAATAAAGATGCTGTACCCTGTATCTGATATATACATTAGGACTGTAATTCAATTGATTAAGTTAAATAGGTAGGCAACCTTTTTATGAAGACCTTTAACCCCCCCATAAGGCATGTGGATGAATCCTTTTGGAATGTGTGTAAATGCTGGTTGGAACATACTAAAAACAACATCAGGGGATTATAGGATGAAACTTGAGTACATGCTTTTGTTTACAAACATAAAGTAAGTGTAGTCAGCAGTTTTGGTAGGTTAAATGAAAAAGGATCTTGGAAAATTGCCACTTCAGGGTCAGAAGTTGAGTTGTTTGTTATGGAGACAATGACTGTGTTACTTTGAGGTAAAACATGCACCAACTGCGAACAACAGGAGTAGTCAGAAAAGAAAAAAAAATGCAATTTGGTGGTAGAGTCTTGCTATACTACTTATGAAAGTGTGCATTTTGTAGGATGGGTACTGTAAACTCTAAACTTTTGCAAACAGGAACCAACGGCTGTTTTGTGTGTTTGAAACTTTCATGAATCGTATTAAGTGGCAAGTAAATATTTTGTTGTCTTCTTTTTCTTTTCGTCTTCGTCTTCTTCTTCTTCATCAACCAAGTCTGGTATTGGTATTCCAAAAAATGTGTAAAAAAAGTTTTAGCATGCATTTTACATCTCAACTTCTCGCGAAATGTACAAAAGCTACATGTAAATGCTGGCAAAAATTTCTGGATTTACAGTATGCAGTAAATTAGACATGATTTGTATTGAAGTTTGCCTTGTTGCAGCATCTGTTGTAAGCCTGAGATAAACTACGCAGATGGAAATTTTGTTTTTGTATTGCATCTCAAACTTAGGACTATAATTGTGATCTTTGTAACATCACTGTCCATCATTTATATGTGTTTCTTCAAGATTGTGATTTATTTTAGAATTATCCTGAATTCCAAAATACATTTTGAATGTCAAAAGTGACTTGGATTGAAGTTATTTAAAATCCTTGAAAGTCAGTATTTACAATGAAATACAATGCCTTAGATTACAAGCAAAGTGGGCTAAAAATAAAAAAAGATTTCTGAAAACTTAGGAGCTCAACTTATAGGGAGTATAGTTTTGTACTAAATCATGAATTAAAGTACACTTAAGAGAATGTGTGATATCGGAACGGGGTTTTCAATTCTCTAGAGAAAAATATGGGCTATTTTTTTTCCAAAGTACACGGTACCTTACATTAAGATGGAAGTAGGTGTCTCGAATGCTGCCGGATTCGTGCCCAAGAGTGTCGGGAGATTTAGATAAGGCCAATGCTATGTTGTACCATCATCGGACGAAACTAGATCATACCTGCCTTAGCTCTCAATTTGTCAAGACGTATTCTGAGAGAGATTTACCGTTCTGGGTCGAATTTGGATGTTTTTGGCTGCTGGCTATGATCAGGGAAATATATATCACCTTTAGAGTTCATATGTTTGTCTCTAGGTATAACATTATATGATGGCAGTGATGGGATACATTAAAATCAAACAATTGCAGCGAGTTGGTAGGATGTAGCTCTTGTGGACATGTTTGCAAACTCCTCGTCGGATTATCTCAACAGTTAGTTTTTCCATTGAAGTGTGTGAATCTACTTGAAGTTTGATAAAAGAATTTTTGGGTTTGAATGGCAAAAGGGGTAAAAGAAAAAAATTAAGTTGTGTTTCATTTCTGAATTTACATAATTGATCTCTGCTTGCACTTACATGTAACACAGTTGCATCCATGCAACTACCCACTGTACAATGTACACTTGTCATGTTCCAATGCTTTCAAAATATTCTTTTGTACTGAACCCTATGACAATTTACGGGGGCTCTTTCGGGGGCGAAATCACCCCGAGCCCCCGTGTTTTTTTTCACTGCCTTATACTATGGTTCAAGATCATGTTCTCTTTCTACTTGCACAACATGCAGCTCAAGAGTGGTAAAACTAGAGGAGGAAGGGCCACTTGTTCCTCTCTTCTACAAAAAATAAAGTAGTAGTAGTAGTATTTCAGATTTTAAATTTGGTTTTGTCCCCAATAACGTTGGGTGGCCAGATTCACCTCACTCTCATAGCAATTGCCCTAACGCCCACCCTCCACTTACTTCACCCGATTTGGCACATCCTCCTCATTCAGCCCAACCCTCCTACTCTCCTCCCTCACCTGCTTCTTCCATGTGTCCTCCCTACCCCCCCCCCTTCTGCTTAGACCATCCACCTGAAACTGGGAAAAACTGTGTTAGGTGCTTGTTGAATGCCTTTTTGATGTTGTAGTGCCCTACTTTTCTTTCTTCACTTCCCACCCCACCCACCCCCAGTGAAAATATGTTTCCAGACCCATGCAGCAGCGAGCTACAGTGTATATGGTCAAGGAGTTAATCTTCGCCTCTGCTGTCCATTTGCAATTGCGATCATCCGAGTCCAACATCTGTTGGACTACTCTAGTCCGTCTCGAGCAAACTGGAGGTCAATGCTGTCTGGACCATAAACGAGTTTAACATCGATTTGGCTAATGAGAATCACTTGGGAAGTGATTGGAGAAGAGACGCCTTTATGATAGATAGTGTCTTCGTGTCACTTCGTACATCGTCATGGACGTGTTCAAGATGGTATTGTCTATCGCCTTCTGTTCACTGGTTATCGCTGAACTTGGGGTTGAACTTACCATTTTGTAGTTGTAGGGATGTATGTTGGC
>JZLH01S0312422.1:0-11982 GCA_001188425.1 Eucidaris tribuloides
AGGAGGTGGTACATAAGAGAAAAGAAGAAGAAAAGGTAGATTCATGGTCATTTCTTTCTGGAAGATCAGAGTCTATTTTGCAATCAGTGTTTTACTAGTATTGACGATGATGTATTATCAACGCTAGTTGACGACTGCTTTCAAAAAGTAAAGAAGCGGTATGGAAATAAACGGTTTTCTGCTCTGGAATCTAAGGAATTGTTTGAGACGAGTCTCAGTGTATGAACCCTGTGTAGCAAAAGCAGTACCGGAAAACTGCCAAACTTCAAACACGTACTTGGCAATGTGGAATGGAAGGCGCTCAAAACAAAAGCATAAGTAAGGCTGATATGGAAATTTTTTTTTTATGTTGATTATTTTGTCCTGATGTAATGATTGCCACCGCCCTATTTGATTAAATAGATCTGCCTCTCTCTTCATTTCCGCCAGGTGAGCAATTATTTGTTGTAGACGGGAGTGATATGTTGCATTGGGTATGCGTACTAAATGTAACCTACATCGCTTGTTCATTGACGCCAAAGGAAAATGTAGAAGGCAATATCTTCATACCCATCATCGATCATATAATCATTTATTGTCTCATCACATCATTTGCTATCAGTCTATCAGAAATGCTGCTAACTATATTATCTCAATCTTGTTTCCTTACTGTCTTAGCGCTCGCATCGTTATCATTTGCATTTTAATTGGCTGATATGTCTCTGCATGCACAAGTGTGCCAAATGTGGGGTAATAGCGCTCCCCGTATTGTGGGTTTATCAGCACAGTAATCGTGTCAACGCTGACTGCTCCCATTTCTAGTCTAATGATGTTGTTGTGGCTATGGTGGTTGCGATACTTGTGGTAGAAATGGTCGATGCATGCCATCTCCTTGCCAAAATTGTACCGCAGAAGAGTTATCAGACTTCTTTGTAAATCATTTGTTAAGTATTGGATTATGGGAAAAAATTGAAGCGAAAACAAGCTGTTTGAGCCAAAATCTAGAGGTAAAGATCTCTTGTGGAGTTTCGTCCAGGTAAGCTCTTACCTGAGGAGACAAAAATAACTCGATGCAAACAAGCGCATTATCAGTTTCCCAAGTTTTTGCTGGTACCATAAGTAGTCTGTGTGAACTCTGTATGAACCTGGCTACAGGGGGCCAGCCGACCTGGGCTCGTCTGTCAGTAGATTTTCATCAGTGTCGTTCGCTGGTCACTGCCAGACATGCTCCGAGATTGGACGTCATATCCTGCGAGCTGTTAACCCAATGGAGACCGAGAATGAGATATCTCAACCAGGGGTCTATGGAGAATGCTTGTTTATTGCAATCAAATTGTCTGCTGATATGCATTAACCTCTTAAAAAGACAGCGTGTCTTTTGCATGCCTAAAATTAAAGGTTAGTGACATGATTGGGAACACTTGAAAATGCCCAAGAACCAAATGAGTTGAAATATATACCAACTATACACTAGCAGGAGTGGATCACCCACGTGGGAGGATTTGTCTGTAATTTGTTTACTAAAGGAGAATCAAGCATAAACAAAGGAGTAGCTTAATTTAATCCGGGGACGATAAAAATAAGCCCCATAGAGAGCCACACAGCAGGTTTCCGTGCTACGAGTGATATTGACATTGTTTATTTTAGAATGAGTCAACGTTTGACTACAAGATTTTCACAGGAGAATCCTTGCATAGTTTACTTGATTCTAAAGTAGTTCCAGCCCAAGTTGAGGACTACCCCCAATCATGTCATTTACCTTTAATGGTCATTGTGTAAATACACTTATTACAGAAGAAAGTACCATCTTAGTACTAGTCTAAGTCATAGACTGCTCTTTAATTTACCCCAATCCTGAACATACCGAGCTGCGAGCGTAGGATTAGAGCAAAAAAGAGAACAGTCGAAAACTTAGACTAAGTATAGGAGCTAGAAACTCAGATCTAGTGGAATTTTAGTAACTTTTCGACTTTGATTTGAATTACAGGTATTGTAAAATAGCTGGCATTGAACATACACTAACAGCAAATTGTTTTTTGCACATTTTTTTCAAATTCTAGGTCATTTCTGATCTTCATATTTCACAGGCATTTCCTTCATGAATTGCCTAACGGTGTGAGTAATGTGATGTAATAGATTTTTTCATTTGTCTCTCTCTGTATTTTAGATCGCAACTGCTGATCTTATTGGACTTATTGGACAATTTAACATAACAATGTCAGAATTGTTAGCTGTGGTATTTGTTCCTCGGTTGTCGTGTCATTGCCGTTGACCAGTGATGACCTGGTGGTATTGTCGCAGCCGGGATAGCTGTAGACGCGGGTTCGAATCCTGGTTCATTTTTTCTGACGTGTTTGCTAAAATTATAAGATCAGCAGTTGCAATCTAAAATACAGAGAGAGATAAATGAAAAAAATCTATTACATCACATTTCACCTCTCTGAATAATCCCTTTCATTCAATGATGTGAGTAATGTTTTGCTCTACTGCGGGAGTGAGATTCCCTGCCTTCAAACATATCGGAGATAGTCCAATGTCATGCACTAATTCTTTTTCTCTGTTTCTCATTTTTCTTCCTACACAGAACCTTGTTCAAGGGAATCCATATTGGATTTTAATGTGGAATAATTCAGGAATATCGGTTATTCCGGCAGCGAGTTATCTTGCTTTTTTCTTATTCCAAAATGGTAAGTATGCCCTGTTTTCATGCTACTTTTCCTTCTGGTGATGGTACTAACTAAAACCTAAATCAAAAAGAAAAATTTGAACATGATAAGGAAATGAAACAAAATTTCCAAATTTGCATCGTGTAAAATTCAGATGGACCCATGAGATGGGGTTTGGTGTTTTTGGGGGCACCTTTTTACTGATTTTGGTCACTCTAAATTCTTTACCTGTTTGTATAATAAGTGAATAAAAAGGAGATACCTAAATTTTAACAGTTTAAAAGAATTGACACACCCCCCCCCCCCAATTTCGAAATATCAGTGAAACTTGTGGGCAGAAATTTGTTCGTAAGAGGAGATATGATCAGAATGGCATGTCAATTTGTCTTTGGGGGTTTCAGAGGTGTATAGTTCCTATGGTTTTAGGGGAAGTTTCACCAAATTCACAAACCTGTTGTACATAGTAAGAAGTGCATGTTTTAGACACTCAAGTCGAAGTAGAAATGCAGGCTGTATTAGTGTTGCACGACTAAGTCGCAAAAAGTCATAGTCGCGACTGCCTGCACGGAGTCGCGACTCCGACTATCGGAACGCCAATAGTCGACTTTTTATCACATGTTAATTTGTATTAAAAACTGAGTCAAAAGACGTAAAAATTGATCAGAACTACTAATCATTTATCTACCATTTTGTGGCAGAAATGAATCCCCTATCTCTCTTCGATCGCAAATCAAACAGAACTGCCAAAATGTACTTGGATAAGCCTAATGAGCCTATAATCGTGCAATGCTATCATACATGTGTTGCCGTATATGTTGCACTCACTGCGACTACGACTGCGACACCCATACACCCCACACCACCAATCTTGAACACACTAAGACGTTGAACACCGATAGTCGACTAATAGTCGGAGTCGCGACTATTGGTGGGCGACTATTCGACTCTCTAAATGCTGAAGTCGTGCAACACTAGGCTGTATGCAAGTCAATAGGCCTACACCAAAAAATCAACAAAAAGTGCACTTCTTTGAGAACAGAAAGCAAGTGAAAAATTAATCAAATTTGAGCTATTGGTATTTTTGAAATGTCCTAAGCATTCTGTTCATTCAAACAAAATTAGAAGAAATTATCATTCTGGTGAAAGATATTTAAATCAAAATGATGTGATATTGCATTGATGCCAACGTAAATGGCACACACATATTTCTAATGACACTTAGTTCTTGCTTCTTTTTACTAAAGTAGGGTAGAAAAGGCAAAGAGTGATCTTGTATGTCCCAGAGTTGTATTTCGGCTCAAAATCCCCACTTCTAATGATTCTCATCCTAGATGGCAGACAGGTCACAGGGTCGTGGGGTCACATGGGGGTCACGGTGTTGCCTTCAGTGTGACCTTGAGCTTGCTAGTCGTTCAGGGGTCATGAAATCTACATTACCACAGGCAGTGAGCCAAGCGAAGGGAATCTTCTAACACGCTAAACCAAAACCTGGTTAATGTGTTGAGGATAATCAGGTAGTCCCAGCTAGAGACTAGGTAGGTACTGTGGTGTGAGTCTGGACGTGGGAGTGATCAAAACAAACACATTACACTGCAGTTGTTTTAAAGGGAAATGACAAGATTGGAGGTAGTCCCTCAATGTAGGACACGGTGTTCCCCTCCCAGAATCAAGTAAATGTTCAAAATTTCTGCTGTGATAATTTCATAGTCGTACATTTTGTGTTTGTGGTACAATTATTATGAGGAAATGCCGTGACTGTGAAAATTCTTGTGTAGCTTTTTATGGGTCAGCTTCTATCTCTGCCAGAGATTAATTCAGAAATGGTATAAATTAAAGTTTGTTTCTCCTCAAACAAATTCTAGAGAAATCCTTCTGATCTGAATACTGTGTACACTTCATCCAGTGTATAATTATTGGTACGTGTATATGCTTCAATTTGATTTTTGAAAATTTGAAATTTGTTTTGTTTACCAAATCTCTCAATTTGTAAATTTTGTTTATGTTTACAATGCCAGATCACAATAATTCACAAGAAAGCATGCAAGTGAATAGGGTGTTAATCTGAACAGTACAGAGAGATAAAGATGATGACAAATTTTCATTAAGAATTAGGTAACATTTTTGTGTTCAAATGGTGGGTCGCTTGTTAGAACAATAACAGTGTTGCTGATATGTTTGATTGTAATATTTCTCAAAACTTACAACATGATTTATGTTTGCCCATTTTGTCATTAAAACTTGTTTTTTGTGTTCCCTTATTTTTTGACCTAGATATTGAAAACAAATTTGGTACAAGCCTGGAATTTCCTTTCAGTTTTTAATATGGTGCAGTAGAAACATTTGTCTTGCAATTTGTATTTTGTTTGCAAAGAGGATTCTGTCTTTCGAGATATAGCAAATTTTCTTCCTATTTATAAATTTGTCATTTTATGACAAGTACTTTTTATGAAAACACGCACACACACACCCCTATATGTATGCACCTACAGACACACACACAGACACACACACACACACATACACACACACACACACACCTACAGACACACACACAGACACACACACAGACACACACACAGACACACACACACACACACACACACACACACACACACACACACACACACACACACACACACACACACACACAACACACACACACACACCCACCCACACTCACTCATACACTAAAATAAACAAACTTCATCCTGGTTTTCCTGAGCCAGGATGATAGTGAATGGATGTATGAAGAATGTTGCTCCTATTCACCGTGATATAAACACATACCCTGGCATAGCTCCAATGTACAGCAGATAGGCTTGAGCCGTTGAGAAGCAAAAATAATCTTGATGAAAAGGGGACATCCCTCGCTTTCAATAAATTATCCATCGGAGTATCGGTTCTCGTAAATCGGTCATCCCAGCATGCTCGCCACGTGGCATTCGAGGATGAATGGAGTTAACCCCTTCTTTCTCAGATTCCATCAATTCTTTTGATGTTCCCACAAATGCCATTGTAGAACAATGCACTGGATTCGTTATACAAAGTGCCATCTAGTAAAAACCAGTTATAAGTCATATCAGGAAAACTTCCCAGGACGATAAAACTCCTGGAGGACAACTTTCCAGTGGACAACTCCCCCAAGGACAAATCTCCTAGACGACAATTTCCCAGAGGACAACTCCCCTAGAGGATAACTCACCAGAGAACAACTGTCTTGGAGAACTTCTCACATGAAGACAAGTAAACTTTTAAAAACTGGTAACATCATTAAACCATGGACCTTTTGTTAGTAGGTCCATGGTTAAACTCTTCCAGGGGTATTGTCTTCAGTGTGAGTTGGCCTGGGGGAGTTATCCTCCTTTGAGCATCCTCCAGGGGAGTGGCCAGGAGGAATGGAGGGGGGGGGGGGAGGATGCCCTTTGCAGTAGTAGTCCGGAAACTGTTATTCGTCACATGTAAGTGTTATGAACACCTTAAAGGTTAGTGACATGATTGGGAACACTTGAAAATGCCTCAAGAACCAAATGAGTTGAAATATACACCAACTATACACTAGCAGGAGTGGATCTCCACCTGGGAGGATTTGTCTGATTTGTTTACTTAAGGAATCAAGCATAAACATAGGAGTATCTTATTTTTTCGGAACGATAAAAATAAGCCCCAATTAGAGAGCAACACAGCAGGTTTCCGTGCTACGAGTGATGTTGACATTGTTTATTTTAGAATGAGTCAACGTTTGACTACAAGATTTTTACAGGAGAATCCTTGCATAGTTTACTTGATTCTAGAGTAGTTTCAGCCCAAGTTGAGGACTACCCCCAATCATGTCATTTACCTTTAAGTAAATTTTAAAGTAACTCGTTGGCATGGTAGCCCTGTGTGTGTTTTTCTGGTCAGCGGGATTCTTACAGCTGCGAAACCTCCGGCGTATCGGATGAAGGTGTTTGGTACTGCCATATCAAGAGGGTAATGCAGCCGTCGATGACACAGCTGGTCAAATATAATGTGATATTGACCTTTGGTCAGATTTCTGCCATTTCATGCCACGTCATTCACACAAACACCTTCCTTACCTTACAGCTTAAATCCAGTACACACAGTCAGACCTGTATGTAGTGGTCACCCCAGGGAAACGACCGATTTGACAGGTGGTCACTGTAGACCAGTTGGTAGCCACTTTAACCCTTAATGCCCCCATCCAGAAGCCACAGTGGCAGTGGGCTAATCCCCATTGTGCCATCCCCTGAATCCCCCCTCCCACCAAGTTTGGTTGGAAATTACTCAAAAATGCAGATTTGTATGAAATTGAAAACATGACATCGGCACTGCACCAAAGGCCTGATAACAGTACAATGGCAAGTCAGTGGATGTTAGTGTTGCACGACTAAGTCACCAAAAGTTGGAGTCGCGACTTATCGGGGAGGAGTCGCGACTCCGACTTTAGAAATGCAAGAATCAACTCCATGTAATAATGTATGGGACTATGGCAAAAAGTCAATTTTTGAATGATCGTAATCATAGTTGAAAGTTGAATTTACTGAAATCATTGAAGGAGGACACTGAACAGTTATTGTATAGGCTATCACTATAGTGTGTTTCCTTTTACCTATTGATCATGCCGACAGAACTGAATGCTGAGAGTCGGCAAATAGTTGGAGTCGCGACTTTTGATCGGCGACTAGTCGACTCCCAAAAATCCTGGATTCGTGCAACACTAGTGGATGTGTCATAACAATACGATACCAGTGCAAAACATGCACTTGGCAAGGAAAGAGTTAACGCAGAGTTACAGAAAAGTTCAGGAAAAGTATTACCCCAGATCAGAAATGCCCAATTTTTTAAATTACAACCAATGTTTGCAATCTTGCTTTGGCCCCCATAAGAAAACCATCCATGTGCAGCAAGCCATGGTTACATATAAAAGCCACTGCAACAATGGTTGTTAGCCATGTACTGACCTCAAAAAATTAAGGCCCCGTCAGCATTATGGATACACACACTTTTCCCCTGAGGGCTCCCTCTATAATGACATAATTGGCTAGTTATCAAGACAAAAATATATGTCATTACCTTGTGATTAAAAGAGAAAGCACAAAAACCAGTCACCGCTCATACAAATATACGCACAAAACCTGAATGGTTTGAGCGTGTCTGTTATTGTTAGCACAGTGTGAAATCATAACTGGTCAATCATGTGGCCATTTTTGTGGTCAGACTGGTGGTCAATTTTGTGGTCAGTTTTGTGGTCATTGTGGTCAGACGTCCATTGTTGTGTCCATAATCCAGCCAGGATATCTGGTTGAGTGATCAGGGCCAATGCCACGGGAGTCAGTTGGCGGTCAAGGTCGAAATGGACGCTGGCCTGAGAATGGCCAAAGCCTCTCTCTCTCTCTCTGTTGTCTGGGTCAAGCATTACCAGCATGTGTTGTCCAGCAGAATGTAGGTCAAACGGTCAGTTTGCAGTGCGGCCAACAGCATCCAGCCAGCCAGCCTTGCAGTGCATATTAATTTCATCTCATTTGTTGTGGCTGCATGAGTGCCTTTGGCTAGGTCCACTCTGTATCTGATTAACCTACATCACAGACCATTTGTGCAGACTTTTTTTTTGACAGCCATGCATTATGGCCACAGACCTACATTTGGAGTAGTCTCAATCCTAGACTCTGGTTATTAATTTTCTTACCCTGAGTGGCCCTACAGGGTACTGCACCAGGCAATGGAATATGTCAGGAACACTAGTGTTGGTCAAAGCAGTTGACTGAAAATAGTAGTTTCCTTATCTCTAGGATGGATGGGTTAATTTAAAGCCAAAATTTTTCCATTTTACAGATTCAAATTCTGTTTTTCTCTGGGTTGTAATTTTGCAATTTTCCGACTTGAATTCATTATTTTTTTAATCCATTCGGGTTTTGATTCGGGTTTGGGGACATATTCACAGGTAAATAATGATTTCTTTGGCTTGACTAAGCACCTTTCTGGTAAGTTAGTTTAGTTTCATTTCAATGTTAATTTAATTTGGGGGGGGGGGGATTTTTACTTCTAGTTTTAGTTTTAGTTTTAGTTTTTCGTTCAAAATAACGTTTTCCACATTATACCTCAAATTCTGCAATTTCCACAGAAAATCTGTAATGCGGTATACTGTGGAGCTAGGTTAATCTAATCTGGAAACCAGACTACATTCAAAGAGGAGAGGGTATTACAGGCAAGCTGCATTACCTCCCAACCTTTCTGAAATTTGGATAGCAACTGAATTTTGCCCATTCCCATATCTTGTTTTAATAGGATTTTTTCATGACTTCATTTTTCTTGATAATTTTACTGCACAATCTGTGAAAAATGCTGTTTTTTTTCCTTCCTATTTTGTCAAAAATAATTCCTATTTTTCAGTTAGAAAGGGGGGGGGGGAGGGTAGTTGCATTATTGGCATTACACATACCACTTCTTTCCAAGTATCATATAAATTTGTGAATATCACATTTTTGTGAAAATCATTTGCTTTAGATGTTATTTATTTATTGATGTCATTTGGATATTGTCAAATAAATATTTAATTACAAATATTTCATCAAGTCATCCAATTCATCTACTCCCCAAACTCTGATGTACAAACAGCTGTAAAAGCCATTCCAGTGATGTCTCAATTTGAATATATTCATACGGTACTGTCAATTTTTCCTTTGAAATACACTTCTATTGGACTTTGTTGGATATAATGGATTCATTAATATCAATTTTATTATTAATTTTGAATATTTCAAATAGAAATTCACATGAACCTTTTTTATAGCATGCAAATTAGGATGTAATCTTTAATAATTCATTTCTAAATATCACCAGATCAATTATCTCCATTTACATCAAAAAGTTGCTAACGTTGCAGATATTCTTACATTATGCTCCCCAAATCGTCGCACATTAACGTAAGCTGTTGTAGTCACCTAAGTACTGCATTTGCTTGAATTATTGATCTCAGTGATGCTGCACCATAAAATTAATAATCAATGCAATGATAGTGAAGATGGTTTGATAGTCATAATTAGACCATAAAGTACATATGAACTCCCGTATAAAATGCAGAAGTCAATTATATAATGCACACACCACATCATGTAGGCCTACATGTATACTTGCAGAAGTGTGTGTGCGTGTGCGTGTGTGTTTGAGTGGTGGGGTGGAGTGGGGTAGTAGCGTGATTTGATTTCTGTGATACATGTAGTTTGATTAAAAAAGAATAAAAATTGAGTGTTTTAAGTTGAGAATGGATTGATTCAAACTCTATCAAATAATTTATTTTTCTTACTTGTAGGCCTATATGTAGGGGCAATTGATGTTCCACTTCATAAATAAAAAATGATTGAAATAAAGATAAAACATGATTTCAATTAATAAAAATTTTTGAAAACATATACAGGCCATTACACTGAATTAAACCAAATCACCATCCCTGCTTGGGTGTGTCCTATGTTGGGTCTAGACTGGGGGAATCCCCTAACTTGTAGGGCATTGTTTTAGATCCTGTATCATGTTTATTTCACTGACAGCCTACATCTAGTGTAATAGTAACCTTCCCATTGGGGACTACCAAGCAGTGTTGTTTCTGAGACCACAGGTTCCGAGACCAAGGCCACCCCAAACACAACCTTTCCATAGGGTTTGTACAGGTGACTCAGACAGAGACCGAGACCATAGGTTACGAGACCGAGGCCGCCCCAAAACACAACCTTTCCACAGGGTTTGTACAGGTGACTCAGACAGAGACCGAGACCATAGGTTCCGAGACTGAGGCCGCCCCAAAACACAACCTTTCCATAGGGTTTGTACAGGTGACTCAGACTGAGACCGAGACCATAGGTTCCGAGACTGAGGCCGCCCCAAAACACAACCTTTCCACAGGGTTTGTACATGTGACCGAGACTGAAGCCGCCCCAAAACACCTTTCCAATTTTCCATCCGGTTTGTACAGGTGACTCAGACTCAGACCGAGACCATGGGTTCCGAGACCGAGGTGGCCCCAATACACAACCTTTCCATAGCGTTGTTTAGGTGACTCGGACCGAGGCCGAGGCCGCTCTAAAACACAACCTTTCCATAGCGTTTGTACAGGTGACAGGATACAACACTGCTACCAGGATGTGGTTTTTCCATCTCATTCATAAATATATCGTCATTGAGAGTGAGAAGGACATTGATTCTAAACCACTGAGAAGGAGGAGGCCGTTCATACTACACAAACTCGATGTCATTAGTGCCCTTTTCCTTGTCCAGGGTTCAGAGCAGTACTGGTTCAGAGTTAAAGCCCAAGTTTAGTTTTGGGGATTTTTTGTTATTTGAAAGCTTTATGCCCCAAAGTCATAACCCTGCAATAATAGATTCTGAATGTCTTTAGTTTTTTTTAAATTTATTAATGAAAAATCTCGGGGGGACCCCCCAAAATTTTACATTATAGCATCTAAAGGGTTGAAAAGGCTTTAAGGTTACATGTGTTATACCTCATCTAAAAGAATAGATGCAGCTCTTTCAGATGAGGTATAACTCATATAACCTTTTTAACCCTTTGGATGCTATAATGTAAAATATAGTCAAAAATGTCGGGGGTCCCCCCCCCCCGACATTTTTCATGAATTAATTTAAAAAATCAAAGACAAAAAAAAGGTTATATGAGTTATACCTCATCTGAAAGAGCCGAGTCTGCTCTTTCAGATGAGGTATAACACATGTAACCTTAAAGCCTTTTTAACTCTTTAGATGCTATAATGTAAAAATTTGGGGGGGTCCCCCCGAGATTTTTCATTAATTAATTTAAAAAAAATTAAAGACATTCAGAATCTATTATTGCAGGTTTATGACTTTGGGGCATAAAGCTTTCAAATAACAAAAAATCCCCAAAACTAAACTTGGGCTTTAATGTGTTTGTATCTGAACTATACTCCCTAATATTCTGATGATTAATTATTTTATCGTGTCAGGTGATATTTCCATCTGGGTATATACATTGCACAGCTCATAAAAGAATGAAGACCGAATGAAGAGTGAAGACATCTTCAATGAAAATATGACAAGAAGTTTCTCATTTTGAGGGAGCAGAATATACATTTTTAAGCCTCTATACCATGTCATGCTAACGTCTGACGGTAACTGGGGATATAAATTCATAATTGGAAAGTGATTTGATGCGTCTCTTAAATAACTGTTTGCTTCAAGAGTCGTGACTTCATTTCGTTCACGATTCTATATCTCATTGCCAATGAATTATGAATTACCATTGGTTATGTGTCACCTATGAAATACAAAAATGGATGGGCAAACGGTTATAGACGTCGAGTATATTAGTGAC